>CM076577.1:1055657899-1055727865 GCA_034641835.2 Pinus albicaulis | reverse complement strand
ATAATCTGGAAGGCCTAATCTTTATGCTTAGTTTAAGAAGTTTTCCATGCCAAAGCCATATTTGCTAAGAAGGTCATGAGGTCAAATTCACATGGGGGTTTGAGGTTAGGTTTATATGTTTTTTTCTAGTAGAACTTATCCTAGGAACCATTCCCAAAATGTGGGTAAGTGCCTAGAGGGATTTTCCAAGGGAATTTTCCATTAAAAATAAATAGTGCCCAAAGGTTTCACTAGATTGATAGATGCTATTGTGCTAAGTCTAGAAAGGTATTAGCATTAAATATCATAGTGTAATATAGGGTTACAAGCGTCCCATATATTTATGGTTGATTTACACTGAATATAAAAAATTCCAAGGAGAATCGGCATGGTACCAATACATTAGTTCTTTTATTAAGTGCGTGAGCATGGGGTGACATTATTTCCTTAGAATATATACGTATTGTTTCAAGTGAAAACTCATGGGATCCATCCCTCTTCCCTAGAATATTTGGATGGAGGGTAATGAATTAACTAGTTACAATAATGACTAGTAACATTAAATAAGTCTACAAATTTGAACCCTTTGCTTATGGCCTCCTTATTAGCAACATGACTTGAGTTGATGGTTCAATTGATTAATCTAAACTTTGGGGTTGTTAAAACACACACACAACAACATCTAATCCCACCCTCATACAATTATGCAAGAATAGGATAACTAGGACATTGTTAGCTCTAAATGGCCCATGAAGGGAAAACATTCCATAAAGTGGGATATGAACATAAGTGTTTTCATGTGCACACACACAAAAAAGAAACTCATTCCAGCCTTAATAAATTAAGTGAGAATGAGATAATTGGTACATTCTCACCCTTAAGAAATTAAGGTAGAATGATATGATATAACTAGTACATTATTAGATTTAATCAGCCAATGAAGGGAAAACATGTCATAAGGTAGGATATGAACATAGGTGTATACAGGTGTACACAAACACAAGCAACATCTCATTCCAACCTCAAGCACTTAGGTGAGAATGATAACTTAAGAGAGAATGAGATGAGATAACTGGTACATTAATAGATTCAATCAATCAATGAAGGGAAAACATGTCATAAGGTAGGATTTGAGCATAGGTTTATGTAGGTGTACACACACTCAAAAGCAACATCTCATCCCACCCTCAAACACTTATATGAGAATGATATTATTGGTACCTTGCTAGCTTTAATTGGTTCACAAATAGAAAACATGTCATAAAGTGGGATTTGAACTTGTGTGGGGAGGATAACATTTTCACCTCTTAACCATCCAAGCTAGATCCAATTGACTCTCTCTCTCTCTCTCTCTCTCTCTCTCTCTCTATACACACACACTGCAATGGAAGAATTGTGACCTCCCCATTAGCAACATGCCATTGGGATATGGTCCTTTCCCTTGGAATATGTTTCCCTCTTATTTGAGTGTGCCCAGCAGATTGTTGAGCATGTGGAAGTTGTTGGGAATTGGTAGGAGAATACAAAGTAATGTATCAGCTACTTGTGGAGCCCTATGTATGAGTTAAGCCCTTATGAATTTTGGGTGCATTCCCCGTGAATTGCATGAGGCCATCGTATTATGTTTTCTAAGTGTGTGTGGTGAGTGGGGGGCTTAGTAGATGATTGAATCATTATGGTGCTTGCTGTATAGCTAATAAACCACCTAGAAAATATGAAAAGAAAATAGGCAAACCATCTTGACAGTGGATTCCAACTCCTAAAACGAAGCAATACCCCATCTAAAATTTTGGTGAATACTTGTGAATGAACTAAAAGATAAGAGTGAGTCATTGTGGTGCTCACTACTAAGAGAAATTGATAAACCAACCTAGCGCTTGTTATAGGTGCAACAAGTAAACCACCTTGGTGCTTGCTTTTAAAGGTAAGTTGATAAACGACTTGGGCAGTGGGCTACATAACGTGGATGAAAATCCATTCTTTTGGTGTGAATTCCCTAAGAAATAATTTCCTCAGACATTGGACCTAAATCAAGGGTGGTCAGTTATAAGAAAGCCTCATTGTAGCTGGCTTATAGTTGGGTGCAGAGTGGAAGTCCCTCCCTTAGTTTCCAACTAGTTTAAGATATAAAAATAGGTATATTACTTATGCATATTTGAATCATGAATCGTGTTGTTCAATGCTATTTTTTTATTTCTATGATATTTGGTATGTCTATCGTTTTAATAAGTTATTAGCCTATAGTATTGTAAAAAAACTTATTTAAAAGATAAGAATTTCCATGGTAAAAAGAAGAAAAATCTCCATTATTAAGAATCCTATTACATACCTTTTATTTATTTATATACTAATTTTTTTTAATAATAATAATTTAAAATAAAATTGTAATTTAATTAAATTTTATATGTTTTTTAAATTTTAACAATGTGAAATAAATATTTTGATATTTATTATACATTAATGTCTATCAATATTTGCAATAAATTTAATTTATATAATTAGGTTCATTTAATTTAGGTACTTACATTCATTTATAAAAATAAGTCTTTACTAGTGTTAAACTAAACTCATCATGCATTTACATATTAAACTTTTGATCTATATTGCTTAATATGCATGTTAAGTACATTCATTTATAAAAATAATCTTTTACTGGTGCTAAACTAAACTCATAATGCAACTACATATGCATTTACATATTAAACTTTTAAACAAAAGTGTTTGAAATACATGTTAAATGCAATACCCAAATATAAAATTATTAATCAGTTTGATATTTCGAAGATTTATGTGGTGTGAGTTTTTGAGGAGGGTTATTCAACATCTCCACAGTATCCATTTTTATGTCTACAATTACTAGTCAACTTATTAATTAAAATATACTTAATGAGATTAAGGATAATCAACTCTATGGTTAGTGTTGGGATTATGGATAATCAACTATTATGATCATTGACGGGATAATGGATAATAAACTCTTATGATTATTGATCAATTATGAATAAAGTTTGATCTTTGTCCACATTTTTTCCATGAGTACCTCGAATATTATTCACATTCTCTTGTAACTCATTTATATTGAAGACCATAGATTCTTCTAACTCATTTATATTGTACAATCCTATATTAAAAGGCACGCAGAGATAATGAACACTTCATTTATATATTTATAACCATGCTAAAGTGGATTCCAAAGCTGAGCTCTGCAGTAATCTCTTGTGTATTTGAATGAATAAAGGTGAAAAGAAAAAAAAAACCACTGAAAAAAGTAATCACAAACAAAATATTTGAAAGCACAAAATTATATCATTAGATCGTTGGACATGCATTAGCAATAAACACGAGTGTTGGGTCTTCCATAAACACGAGTACATACAATTTCAGGGTTGTCGGGTTGACAGAATAGATAAAATAAACACACGAAATCCTGATTGAAATTTAATGCGCCCGATAGCAGCCATTCACCATACATAACCATGCTATGCTTCCGAAAGCCGCATCACTTCATCCATCCATCTTTCCGAGCAGGCGAAATGTCGTTGATGAAATAAATGTACGTTGCATCTATGTTTCCCATTTGAATTTCAATTTTATTGCATTTCCGTGTGCGCATTTGAATTTCAAATTTGCCACTGAAATTTGCCGTCGCGTTGGAATTCAAATATTCATTTAGCACAAGTAGAATTTTACGGCAAACAATAAATCGTAAGTTATACAATATTAAATGTCCTAGAGCAGTATATGCTCATAATTAGATTTAAATTAGTTTAAATCTAAAAGTAACCCTATACAGCATTTTAATATCCTATAAACCATAAGTAACCTTATACAGCATTTTAATATCCTATAGCTTGTGCTTGTGCTTTATGGTTTTGTATCAACTCAGCCCTTTATGGCTTTCTATCAACCATGGCTGTCAATTGAAGTAACCGTTGGAGTAAAAAAAACATGGACAGCAGGGATGATCTGTTTCTATCAACCATGCCCATGATTCGGGGATGGTTGGACGGTTCCAGAAGCGCCAGATATATATATGTATATCTCGAGTCCTATCATTTTTCACCATTTCGTCCTCAACTATCTATGTTCTCTGTGTCTTTTCAGTCTGAGTCGGTGAGAGACTTTCAAACGAGAGCAATTTTATTTTCATCAAAGGGCAAAGTACTGATATGATCAAGAATCCGAGGACCTCAAAGCATGTCAGTACTTCTTACAAAGTGGCAGTCGGTTTGTTCGCAGCTGCAGTGATTTTTATTTTGTTAGCGGAAGTCGAAACCCGGACAGAACTTTCAAGTGGAGCTATGAACAGCATGTTCGAAGTGATGGCGAGGAAATATCGTATTGGGCCTGGCTTACATTATTCATCTGGATGTCAAGCCTCAGAACATTCTTCTGGACGAGAATTTCGTGGCGAAGGTCTCCGACTATGATTTTGATAGAAAGCAAGCGATCAGAGTATTGAAGATCGGTTTTCTGCTCATACTAGACCTTCGATGAGGGCGGTAGTGCCTCTGCAAGACAAGGGCCGGATGCCTCTGCAAGAGAATTTTCAGTTTGACATAGGAAAGAGAATGAACCCGAATTCAAGATTACCGTCCCGTGGCAGTAATTTGGGGGTGATGTATATTCATCTATTATATCTCTATTATCAGCAAGATAGACGTAAGATGACTGAAATTTGTAATGAATTTTCTTTATCTTATACTTTTGTTTGAATTCATGGAAGATAGCACACAGTTAAATCTTTAAAGCGAAGGGCATCCTGTAGATCTTATGATTCTCTTTCAATTGTATGAGGATTTCTCAACCCCAAACAGTTTTCGGGATCATGCAGATCAATGATCATCTCATCGCTCTGTATTCCGTTGGCTTGTTTTTTTTTAATTGTAAATTATTGGGTAGCAAAAAGGTCGCTAATATTGCTGAAAAATAAATGAATGATACAGGTCATTTGAGAGCGCTTCTAATGTTAGCTGAAGAAATGAAATGAAATCCCAATTCCAATTCCAGTTCCAGGTATGGTCCTATTATCTAGTGCGTCAGCAATTTTTATTGAATGTAAAGCTCTGCCGCCTCCTGAATATTTTAATTTAGGTGACAGATACTTGAAAGCTGATTGGAGGTCCTCCATGATGAAACCCTGTAATAAGGATCGCTTAAGAAGTTGTCGGGAGTATGGTACAATTTACCCTGGCTAATTAACGGTGTATGCGCTCCTAACAGCCGTGATACCCTCGACCAAACCTGACAGAGTTTCCAGAACCTAACAAGGGCAAAGGAATATAACGTGAAAACCAGAAAATTAGGGGTAGAATGAGTAACCATTGCAAAAAAGGTTACTTACCTTGACGGGAAATTTACCTGTCGATGGAGTTGCTAGGAAGAGAGTTCATGCTGAGAACTAAGAGAAAAATCTACATGGTTGAGGGATAGAAGAGAAGTAATCCAAAATTAAAACCCCATTACAAATTAGGTACCGGACGGTTGGTCTGTGAAAGGTAACGCAAACAATAATGGGTACATAATCAATGGAGAAAGAATCCTTCGGTTGTAAGGATTTCAACACCAGTACGGTTTTGGGGGATGGGATCACGAGTATATTATTCCTGTGTATTATGCTGCCTGTCATACTACCTGATTTAATATTTTCACTTGAGCACTGTATCCATTACAAAAAGGGGCGCGACGGGGAAACCGTATATGAATAGTGATTGCACGGTAAACTCATGTTTGCGGTTAGATGAATACCTATTGAAGTTCCTGCTTTTATGTGTGCAACACATTTAATTTATTTCAGATAAATTTTTTTTTATATTTTAGTTTTTATTAATAGTTTTTAATTTATTTTGTTTTTGAATTATTTCTTTATGAATATGATTTAGTTTAATTTATTTTTTAAAATGATTTTCAAATTGAAATATTTAATATATTATTTAATTTTATTATACTTTATCAATGGTATATTTTTTTAATTAAAATAACTTGAATGTATAAAGAAAAATTGTTTAAATTTATATAATATAAAGTGATAATATATATGATAAAATTAAATTGTACTATAAAAGTTAAGATTCCTTTTGAATATATATTTTAGGAGTAGTCTAATTAGGCTAGGTTAGGTTAAGCTAGCTTAGGGTAGGTTGGGTTCGGTTAGGGTAAGTTATTTTATCTTAGGCTAGGGAAGGTTAGGTTAGGTTATGCTAGGATAGGCTAGCCTAGGTTATGTTAAGTAGGTTAGGTTAGGCTACGATAGGCTAGGGTAGGATATGCTAAGCTAGGTTAGGTTAGGCTAGGATAGGTTAGGCTAGGCTAGGCTAGGCTAGGCTAGGCTAGTCTAGGCTAGGTTAGATTAAGTTAGGTTAGATTAGGTTAGGTTAGGTTAGTAGGATAACCTAGCCAAGGTTATGCTAGGCTAGACTAGGCAAGTCTAGGTTAGGTTAGACTAGGCTAGGCTAGGCTAGGCGAGGATAGGATAGGATAGGATGTGCTAGGTTATGTTAGGCTAGGATAGGTTATGTTAGGCTAGGCTAGGCTAGGCTAGGCTAGGCTAGGTTAGGTTACATTAGGATAGGTTAGGTTAGGTTAGGCTAGGGTAGGGTAGGATAGGATAGGATAGGATAGGCTAGTTTATGTTAGGGTAGGATAGGTTAGGCTAGGCTAGGCTAGGCTAGGTTAGGCTAGGGTATGGTAGGGTAGGTTATGTTAAGCTAGGCTAGGCAAGGTTAGGTTAGGTTAAGATAGGTTAGGTTAGGTTAGGCTAGGCTAGGGTACGGTAGGCCATGATAGGAAAGGCTAGGCTAGGGTAAGCTAGGGTAGGCTAGGATAGGTGAGACTAGGTTAGGTTAGGCTAGAGTATGCTAGGTTATACTATATTATTGAAGTTAAGGTTAGACTATATTATTGTAGGTTAGGTTAGGCTAGGCCACGATAGGTTAAGGTAGGCTACGTTAGGTTAGTATAGGCTAGCTTAGGATAGGTTACGCTAGGTTACGCTAGGCTAGGATTTAGGCTAGGTTAGGCTAGGTTAGGCTAGGCTATAGTAGGCTAGGATATGCTATGATAGTCCATGGTAGGGTAGGATAAGCTAGGATAGGGTAGGGTAGGGTAGTGTAGGTTAGGCTAGAGTAGGCTAGGTTAGACTAGGTCAGGTAGGCTAGGCTAGAGTAGGCTACGTTAGACTAGGTCAAGGTAAGCTAGGTTAGGTTAAGCTAGGCTAGGTTTGGTTAGGTTACAGTAGGCTAGGTTAGGTTAAGCTAGGCTAGGTCAGGTTACACTAGGCTAGGATAGGCTAGTGTAGGGTAGGGTAGGTTGGGTTATGTTAGGTTAAGCTAGGATAACCTAGGCAAGGGTAAGCTAGGCTAGATTAGGTTAGTCTAGGCTAGGGTAGGCTAGGCTAGGTTAGAGTAGGGTAGGGTATGGTAGGGTAAGATAGGGTAGGTTAGGTTAGATTAGGTTAGGTTATGTTAGGTTAGGATTGGCTAGGCTTGCCTATGCTAGGCTAGGTTAGGTTAGGCTAGGCTAGGCTAGGCTAGGCCAGGCTAGGGCAATGTAGGTTAGGTTAGGAGAGTCTAGGCTAGGATAGGCTAGGATCGACTAGAGTAAGTTAGGTTAGACTAGGATATTGTACGCTAGGTTAGATAGGAGAGGCTAGGCGAGTCAACGGTAGGTTAGTCAAGGATAGGCTAGCTTAGGCTAGTCTAAAGTAAGCTAGGCTAGGATAGGCTAGAATAAGTTAGGCTAGGCTAGGATTGGCTAGAGCAAGCTATGATAGACTAGGTTATTGTCGGCTAGCTTAAACTAGGCAAGAGTAGGCAACGCTAGGCTAGGTTAGTCTAGGTTAAGTAAGCTAAGTAGGCTAATTAGGCTAGGTTAGGCTAGGCTAAGTAGGCTAATTAGGCTATGTGGCTAGGCTAAGTAGGCTAAGTAGGAAACCTTAGGCTGGGTAAGGTTAGGTTAGGTTAGGCTATGTAGGCTAGGTTAGTTTATGTAGGTTAGGATAACCTAGGATAGGGTAGGCTAGGCTCGGTTAGGCTAGGTTTAGTGAGGGTACACTAGGCTAGGCTAGGCTAGGTTACATTAGGTCAGGTTACGCTATACTAGGTCAGGCTAGGCAAGGCTAGGCTAGTCTCGGTAAGGTAGGGCTAGGTTAGGTTATGCTAGGCGACGTCGAGGTAGGTTAATTTAGGCTAGTTTAGGTTAGGCTAGGTTAGTAGGATATGTTAGGCTGCGTAAGGTTCGGTTAGGCTAGGTTAGGTTAGTTTAGGCTAGGCTAGGCTAGGCTAGGCTAGGCTAGGCTAGGCTAGGCCAGATTAGGTTAGGGTAGTTTAGGTTAGGTTAGGTTACATTAGGGTAGGGTAGGTTAGGGTAGGGTAGGGTAGGTTAGGTTAGGTTAGGCTAGTCTATACTAGGCTATGTTAGGCTAGGATAGGATAGCCTAGGATATTCTAGGCTAGGATAGTCGAGGCTAGGGTAGGTTAGTTTACGGTAGGTTAGGCTAGGTTAGGCTACGCTAGGTTAGGCTAGGCTAGGTTGGGGTAGTGTAGGCTAGGCTAGGCTAGGCTATGCTATGCTATGCTAGGATACATTAGGGTAGGCTAGGCCGGGGGTAGGTTAAGTTATGCTAGTTTAGGTTAGGCTAGGTTAGTAGTATAGGCTAGGCTACATAAGTTTGGGTTAGGCTAGGTTAGGCTAGGCTATGCTAGGCTAGGCCAATTTAGGTTAGGGTAGTTTAGGTTAGGGTAGGGTAGGGTAGGGTAGGGTAGGGTAGGTTCGGTTAGGTTAGGTTAGGCTAGTCTAGACTAGGCTAGGGTAGGCTAGGATTGGATAGGCTAGGATTTTCTAGGCTAGGATAGTCGAGGCTAGGGTAGGTTAGTCTAGGGTAGGTTAGGCTAGGTTAGGCTAGACTAGTTTAGGCTAGCCTACGTTGGCCTAGGTTAGGCAAGGCTAGGTTGGGGCAGTGTAGGCTAGGCTAGGCTATGCTATGCTATGCTATGCTAGGATACATTGGGTTAGGCTAGGATAGGTTATGTTAGGTTAGATTAGGTTAGGTTAGGCTAGCTAAGGTTAGGCTAGAAAAGGTTACCCTAACAAACGTTATGATAGGCTAGGCTAGTTTAGGCTAGGCTAGGTTAGGCTAGGTTAGGTTATGCTAGGTTAGGTTGGGTTAGGGTAGGTTAGCTTATGCTACGCTAGATTATCCTAGGTTGGGCTAAGCTAGGCTACTCAAGGCTAGGCGAGGTTTCACAAGGCAAGGCGAGGTTACCTAAGGCAACGCTAGGTTAAGTTTGGGTAGGTTAGGCTAGGCTCGGCAAGGACATGTTAGGCAAGGACATGTTAGGCTAGGATAGGTTATGCTAGGTTAGGCTAGGTTAGGTTAGGATATATTAGGCTAGGTGAGGTTAGGCTAGGATAGGTATGGTTAGGCTAGGAAAGGCTATGTTAGGTTAGTCTAGGGTAGGCTAGGTAGGCAAGGTTAGGTAAGGCTAGGATAGGTTAGGCTAGGCTAGGATAGGTAAGGCTAGGATATGTTAGGCTAGGTAATGCTAGGTTAGGTTAGGCTAGGAAAGGTTATGTTAGGTTATTCTAGGGTAGGCTAGGAAGGTTATGTTAGGTTAGTCTAGGGTAGGCTAGGTAAGGCTAGGATAGGTTAGGCTAGGCTAGGATAGGTAAGGCTAGGATACGTTAAGCTAGGTAATGCTAGGTTAGGTTAGGCTAGGGAAGGTTAGGTTAGGTTTGGTTAAGCTATGTTAGGCAATGATAGATTAGGCTAGGCTAGGTTAAGTTATGCTTGGTTAAGCTAGGTTAGTCTAGGCTAGGCAAGGTAAGTCTAGGATAAGAAAGGTTAGTCTAGGCTACGCTAGGCTACGCTAGGTTATGCTATGCTAGGCAAGGCTAGGTTATGTTAGGTTAGGCTAGGTTATGCTACGCTATGTTAGGCTTGGATAGGTTAGGATAGGTGTAACGTCTCCTCTTTCCCACAAGATTTTTTTTTTTTTTTTTTTATAGAGTTTATCTCCGTACTTCTATTGACCATAGCTGTCCCACGACAATTTGAGTTTACCACTATATTTTTATTCACCACAGCCATTCAATTTTATTTGCCAAAATTTACCATTTTGGGTCTACTATACAATAGAATTCCTAATTTCTTCTCTTCCTCTTACAAGTATGATTTATTTGTGTTTTCCTCACTAAGTGGTTGTATCAAAGATTAAATACATATATATATATATATTGGTTCCCATATATGGATATGGTTCACTTACCATAGTTATAAGCTTGCTCCTACAATTCAATATCCTCTTTGATGGTTTCACACCATACTCGTATCACCACGCATATACATTAGCATTCAATATTATATTCATATGGCTTATATGTAGAACTTATGAACCATTGGGGTTATATATATATATATATATATATATATATATATATATATATATATATATATATATATATATATATATATATATATATTCGTCCCACTCCAAGGCGTATACCCCTAGGTTTAATTTTCAAATAGGTCAAGGTCTATTATTTTTTACAATTCATGTCATGGCGATGAAATTAACATAAGCGAGATCGTTTGGTCATTGATTTCTAACGTACCATTCATTTATGATACGTTTGATGTGGAGATCTGGGCGATTGATTTTCAATACATTCGCTACGTTTCATTGGCAATATTGCTAAGGTGTCACCAAGGCTAGGAAATAGTAGGCTAGGTTAGGATCTAGAAGGCTAGGCTAGGTTAAGTATCCTAGAGTATTTTAGGCTAGGATAGAGTAAGCTATGCAGTGTAGGAAACACTAGAGTAGCCTAGGCTAGGCTAGGTTAGAGTAGGCTTGGTTAGGATAGGTTAGGCTAGGATAGGATAGAGTAGGCTAGTCTACACCATGAGAGGTTAGGATAACCTAGAGTAGACTATGCTAGGATAGGCTGGAGTAGTCCACGCTAGACGAAGATAGGCTAGGGTAAGCTAGGTTTGGTTTCTTGGAAGAGATAAAGGCATGTCAAAAAGACAAGATATAGATGTCATTTCCACATAGGATTCTTGCACATTAGAAGATGAATACGCTAACCTAAAAATCATATAAAAAATCTAAAACACTTGTAGAAACTATAGAAATACCCATGAAAGGAAACGATTACCTGAAGGGGAATGTGAGTGATGGTAAATGTATATGGTAATAAAGAAGTATGAAGGGAATTCTTATATTCGCTATGAGAATTCCTCCTTATTAACCTGCATAGCAACATGTCACATCCCAATATAATTCAAAAGGAATATAAATGATTTAAGGTAAATACCACTTGCAAGAGTTAATTGTTTTATTGAATAAAAGCTATTTCGTTTCGAGTCAAAAGTTACAACTATTTTTTTTTTCCAAGCTCTTTCCTTCATTACCAAGACATATAAATTTTTTAGTTGAGCAATATTATAAGCACTTCCAATAATAATATTTCATTTTTCCTTCATTTCTCTTCATATATTATGTTCTTAAGGTATGATAGTTTATTCCCCTACAATTGGCTATGTATATTTCTTTTATTTCATTAAAAAAAGTTTCTAACTTTTGTAACTTTGTGTTCATGATAGTTTCCCTAGTTTTCACAAGATATGTAAACCTCTATAGCACATACAATTACACACATCGACCGTTTTGATGCTCACCATAATATGTCCATACATATTGAATTCAAGATGTTGATTTTCTAACTATGGTCGATATTCATAATGAAATTTTGGTCACTTGATTTAATTGTATTTATTACTATGAAGCATAGTTAACATAAAAACGGAGCTCGAAGATAAAAATAGTCCAATCCATACATAAAAATGCATCCATCATCCAAAATAGTCCTCCAAGGAAAAATTCAAAGTTCTCTAAATATAGAGAGATCCCAAGTCAAGTGATGATACAAATGAATCCAACTAACTCCTATTTATACATTGATTAGGAGTTGATAGAATTAGCTTATAGGCCTACATTACCCCCTAATCATAAAATAATATGCAAGTAACCCTAAATTTTGGTGATAATCCGACCAAGCTATCAGCTCATACATGGAATAATAAGCCTCACAAGAGGTCAACTTATGTCTTAGGGCCTCCTAGAAGGCATACTTGGGTCCATGAGTGCCATAATGATGCATGGGACCCATCAAAAGTGTTGGAAAGGGTGATTGAGCCCTAGTTGTATTCATTGTTTCAGTGTGATTGTAAAGGGTCACGATCCATGTTAAATGAGCTCTAGCTTGTTGTATTGTAGTTTGTAATATAGTTAAGAGGGGTTTGAAAATGGGAAAATTATCGTGTGCACTAGTTGATTCCTAGATTTGTGTAGATTTCATTGTGCATTAAAGAAGATGTGTTCTGGCACTTGAGGTTGTTTACATTAAATATTCTAAGACAAAACTCAAATTCTCATGTGTCATGGAAATTAAACATATTCCTTTTTCACCTAAAAGTTACCTATAACTCATCTTATGCTACTCATGTCCAATTTCAACTCATCCAACTTAACAAGTTACCAAGAAAAGGCTCACATCCAACTGTGGGAGTAAAATAAATTAGCAACAGAGTTTACATCTTAACATCCCATATCACATAGCGCATCTTATAATCCCTTGGCATTATCTATCATGTGTTAGCATCCCCTCCATTCCTTGGCATGCTTCGACACTCCCTAGCACACACTAACACTCCATGACATGTCCTAGCACTCTAGCATACCTTGGAATTTCCTAGCATATAACCTTGATAATCCCTCCTTAGCACACTTGAAATTCATTGACACTCCCTATCACACTTCCTTATTCGTTCATTTTCATGCATTTTGAACTAGTTCTCCCTTGTGTTCCCATGGCACTCCCTAGCATGCATTGACGCAACCTAGCACTTGGCACATCCTAGCATGTTGCCTTCGGACACTAGCATTCATTGGCACTACCTAGAATACCTTTAAAATCCCTCCTTAGCACACCTATAACTCATTGATACTCATTGTTACATACTCTTATTCATTCACTTCCATGTGTTTGAGACAAGTGCTCCCTTATTTTTTTGAGCCACTTCCAAGCACTCCAGCCTGGAAAGCATTAGCACACCATGGAACCTAGCACATATTTGCATGTGTTCCGTGGCCTCTAGCATGCCTTAACACTTCCTAACATAACTTTACGTCACTCCCTCCTTAGCACACCCGAAAGTCACTGACACTTCTGTTGGGTCATAAAGGTGACTATTATAGCCAACTTCAATGCTTCTCATTCAATTGTCAACCCAGGGAAAGTCTTATTATTTCAAGACTGTGAGCATAGTATATGCAAGTGATATCAAAGAACCTCTACTCTATATTACCATAAAGAGGACTATCTAATTCTCGAAGCTCAATCAATTCAAAGGGAAATGGAATTGTAAAATTTTGTTTAACTATTCTGTCTAAGTAAGTGCAGAAAAGAGAAACCTATGATTAAACAACACACAAATGAATTGAACAACAGTCCTACGGAATTGAACAACAGCTTCAATAAATTGAATAGTAATTTCTTATCTAATTTTGCAATGGAATTCTCTTTTTAAATTAAATAGATGACATCTCTCTGAATCAATTAACAACTAGGTGCCTTACATTACTGATGGAAAGACCCAACTCTTAGCTATATACATAATTGAACAAAAGCCATGCTAAAACAAGTGAAACAAGTATAAAAGCATTGGGAAATGATGAAAGCATATAAAAACTATGAAAGCATTCATTGTAAACAAGGAAACATGAATAATGAACTATTATAATGAAAGAGAAAGCTATAGTATCTTATGTTCACAATTCAACCAATTAAATGATATCTCACAAAATGTATTTGATGACTGAAACGTAAATTCTGTAATTGAACGTATAGCATAGAGATTAGCACAAAACCCTCTAAATTAAACCACACATTTATCATCGTGACTAGTACACTTGAAAAAAAAGATCAGAATAAATTATGAACTATTCCACCAAAAAACAGTGAATTTTTCCACCAAAATAGAGTTTCAAATTAATCACCAGCTTGATGGTATCTTCTCTCCAAGAATAGTGAAGTTTCAAGACAATTTATGATATCTTGCATGGCAATCATGTTGATAAAACCTTCCAAGGAATAAGACCACAAAAGTCAACAAGAGTGCCATGAAAGAAGTGGCTCCTAGGAACCTCATTGAAAACAAAATTTATGTAATGTAGTCATCTAGATCAAGGGCATCATTCAATAATCAATATGGAAACAGGTGTTGAAATTTTCTAATGGAATCCTCTTTGGATTCACGAGTTAGGAAGAAAGAAAAAAGCTTCATCAAGAATTCTAACTTACAGAATTTTGGGATTATAATATGATGACATATTGATGAAGCAAATAAAGGAAACCTCCTATACATTACATAAATGAACAGTTCTTGGATGCTACAAATGACCAAAACCTCCTTCTATATATAGGAGTCCATGGGGCCATAATATAATCCTAACCGATCTAACAATAATAATTTAAGGGCACAATAATAACAATATTGGGGTTATAGGGGTACAACAATAACAATAAGGGGGCTCTAATAATAACAATAAGGGACTAAAATAGTAATATAGGGACCTAACATGCCCATATACTTCAAAAAAAGTGAAATCCTCAACGCTTGAGTAGCTCTGGGTGCTTCTGTATAAAATTCTCATCCTCCCATGTAGAATCTTCTGTGGGTAAGTTCCTCCACTTGATGAGATACTCTGAAATTGATCGATTTTGTAGTTTTCAAGTTCTTGTTTTCGTGACCACTTTAGGTTCCAATATGATTTTTCCTTCCTCATCATGTTCTGGTAATATTGTTTGAACTGGAAGATTTTCACCTATAACCTTCTTTAAGCATGAAACATGGAAAACTAGATGCACCCTCGAAGAAGCAGGAAGCTCCAATTTGTATGCCATAGTACCAATATTTTGCAACACCTTGTAAGGACCATAGTACTTTGGAAATAATTTATTATCCTTATTAGCTTGCTTGAGGGACATTTGTTTGTATGGTTGTAGCCATAAAAATACCCAGTCTCCTACATCAAAAATTCTCTCGTTGCGATGTTGATATGACTGTTGTTTCATTCGATTTTGAGCCAAATTTAGGTTATCCTTTAAGAGTTGGAGAACTTCTTGTTGATGCTCGATGTCATATTCCACTGCTTGAACGTTAGAATTTTCTCTTAAATATGATGTGATGGACGGTGGATGATATCCATAAAGTGCCATAAATGGGGTCATTTTTGTTGCAGTATGGAAGGAAATGTTTTACCACCATTCAGCGAGAGGTAACTACTTGACCCATTTTTTTTGTTTATCAGATACAAAAAAACGAAGATATCCTTCCAAACATTTATTCACTATCTTAGTTTGAACATCGGATTGAGGATGATAAGATGAGCAATGAGCTAGTTGAGTACCCAAACAAGAAATTAACTCCTTCCTAAAATTTCCAGTAAAAATGAGATCTCTGTCACTCACAATAATCTTTGGGTTTCCATGTAGCTTTTGAATTGTGTCCATAAATGTAGTAGCAACTGTACTTGCTTTAAATGGATGAGATAATGCACAAAATTTTGCATACTTGGTAAGTCTATCAACTACCACCATGATGACACTCTTTCCTTCGGACTTGGGAAAACCTATGATAAAATCCATTGAAATCTCCTCCCAAAATTGACCTAGAATGGATAAAGGTTGTAGAAGACCTGGGGTCTTAATTTTCTCAACTTTATTTTGTTGGAAAACCAAACATTCCGCTACAAAATTTTGAATAGCAGATTTAAGGCCATCCCAAAAAAATTCTTTCTTCACCCTGTGGTAATTTTTTAAAAATCTCGAGTGACCTACGAAAGGAGAAGTGTGCAATTCCAAAAGAATATTTTGTTTTATTTGGGAACTCTTACAAAGATATAAGTGATATTTGTACAATAAGTAATAATTTTTCCAGCTAAATGTATCAGATGTACTAGGATCTTACTGTAACTTTTGAATGAGTGTCCACACTTCTTCATCTTTCTTCCATTCATCCCTTGCTTCGGTTATCCAATCTGGTTGGATAATAGAAATGGAAAAAAGCAATGCTTCCACCTCTTCATTCTTTCTTGAGAGTTCGTCTACAACAACATTTAGCTTCCCTTTTTTGTCGATTATTTCAAAGTCATAACACAAAATCTTTGTGACCCATTTTTGCCGCTCTTCTGAAGATAATCTTTCTTCCAAAAAGTGTTTAAGACTATCATGATCATTTTTTACCTTGAAGTGTCTTCCCATTAGGTAAAGTCGCCATTTATTTAGTGTAGTAGTATTGCTAACATTTCCTTCTCATAAATACCTTTCTGTAAATACTTTCCTTTGATTGGATGACTTTCAAAATCAATGGGTCTTCCTTCTTGCATTAAAACTACACCAATTCCTTTTCCTGATGCATCACATTCCATAATAAAGGTTTTTGTGAAATCTGGCATAGCTAAGACCGGTGGTAGGCACATTGCCTCTTTAAGATGTTCAAATGCCTTAGTTTCTTCGGGAGTCCATGAAAATACATATTTCTTCAATAATGTTGTTAGAGGTCTTGCTATCCTCCAACAATTCTTAACAAAATTGCGATAATACCCTGTTAACCTGAGAAATCCTCGCAACAGCTTTATGGTTATGCAGACTTTCCATTCCTTAATGGCTTTAATTTTGTTAGGGTCTACGTTAACACCCTCGTGAGATACAATATGACCCAAATATTCCACCTCTTGTACTGCAAAGAAACATTTGGATGCCTTTGAATATAATTATTTCTCCTACAATAGTTTGAGAACCCTATCAACATGTTAAACATGATCCTTCCAAGTCTTGCTGTAGATTAGTATATCATCAAAAATTACTAGCACAAATTTTCTAAGGAAGGGTTTGAAAATGGAATTCATCAACCCTTGAAATGTAGAAGGTGCATTGGTAAGGCCAAAAGGCATGACCAAAAATTCATGCTGACCCTCATGCGACATGATCCATCCTTCTTGTTCACCAATACTACTGGAGCAGAGAAACAACTTTGACTAGGTTGAATTATACGAACCTCTAACATTTCTGCAAGCATACATTCAATTTCACTCTTTTGGACATAAGGATATCTATAAGGCCTGATGTTTGGAGGAACACTTCCTCAAATCAAATGAATAGAATGATCATGATCACGAATAGGTGGGAGTCCTTTGGGAGTTTCAAACACCTTGGAATGATTGTCCAAGACTTTTTGGAGATCTGCAGAAATAGATGATTTTGATGTCGGAACTTCTAGTGAGCATAATTGTGCAATTACGCCTCGTTTATATTTCTTCAGAAGATTTTTCATGATATTAGAGCTTTTTATCTTTCCTTGCTTCCCTATGATACCATGTAATTCAACTTCATTTTCCTCTGAAAAAAAATTTCAAAAAAATTTCAAAAAAATTAAAAGCTACCGTCCCCAAATATTGTAACCATTGTACTCCTAGTACAACATCAGCACCTCCCATTGGAATGGAAAGCATTGGACTATTCAATACATACTCCCCCATGGTTAGCTTGATATTATGGCATTTTCCAGAGAAATTTATAGTTCCTCCATTTGCAACCATCAATTGACATCCTCATGCTCGATAAAGGAAACAATTCAATTCCTTGGCTACCTTACAAAGAATAAAATTATGGGTACTACCCAAATCAATCAATACTATTACCTTTTTCTTCTTGACATGCCCTTCTATTTTGAGAGTTTGAGGAGTGGTAATTCCTTCCAATGCATCATACGATATGGTCGGACTCGTTTCTTACTCTTCTAGGGTTGGTTCCTAGCGTATATCCTCTTCTTTTGAAGATTCTTAACCATTTTCTTCTTCCTCTTCACAATCTATGTAAAATAATTTCTTCTCAGTGCACTTATGACCTTTAGTGTATTTTCTATCACTCTTTTTCCTTCCAATTGTTGTGGTGACAACCTTATAGGTTGTGGAAGTCTAGGAGTAGGAACACTTCCATATTTATAGATGTGAGTGGTAGGCTTCCTTGTCGCCATAATTTTACATTCAATTTTTCTTGCGAACCTAAATGCCTTCTCCAATGAATCAGGTTTCCAAACGCGAACTTCATGTTGGATGTTATCCTTGAAAGTCCCTGTGAAGACATCAGGCCTGTGTTCCTCTTGAATACAAGTTACCCTTATATTCAATTTTTGGAAGTCCTCAATGTGCTCCACCACTGAACCCTTTTTTTTGAGATTTATCAATTGGCTAAAGGTGTTGCTCTTTGTATCCTCATAACGTGCTATCATTTCCTCCATAAAAATTGACCAAGTGATAATTTTTTTAAGGGATCAAATCCATCGATACCATACAGATGTATTTTGTTCTAAATTTAAAGTTGCAATGTGTACCTTTTGTGTATTTTGCACATTATTAAGTAGACCCCTGCATCTATTCACACAACATAAGAATTTCATGCAAATAAATCCATAAGGAAATTATATAACATGGGCAGGAGTCTTTCGAGGAGATTCAGGAAGCAGCTCTGGAAGCAGCCAAACAAAGGTGGATGGCCTCCACGAACAATGTGAAAAACAGAGAGACATTTGGCTACGAAAACTTCAAAGCGGCTGCCTCTAGATTCTTTTTATACGAAAATCTGGTCTTAAACATGGGCCCTACATGGATAGGATTCAGGTACATAGGCCCTTTCATCTGGTACCCCCTGATGGTTATGATCATGATTACGAGCTGCCAGAAGGGCACACAAACGCTGCCTTTGCAAATATCAGACAGAGACATGGCTTCTGAGCCTATAAAGAAGAATTCTACCGTGTCTATTCTCTGACTTAGTTTCACCTCAATCATTTTTTTGCTTGAGGACCTGCAAATAGCTAAGCGAGGGAGTATGTTGGGCCGAGAATGAGGTACATTTTCACCCTTCCTTTACCAAACATTTTTATCCACCTTTATGAATTTTTCCTCATCTTAACAGTAAAGGAAAGGAAGATTAATGTAAAATCAGGACAAAACGAACTAACAGTAAAAGGGATGTTTTACAATGGGAAATTGACTTGTTATATCTTTATTTACGGGGAAATAAGTAGTTGAATCAATGATGACCAGAAGACAACTAACAGATAGATACTAACGGAACCATGATGACTACCATGGACTGGTGGAAGAGGGAAAGGCACCTCCATGTCTGAAGAACTGAAAAGACATCCACAAGCAGAAAAATATCGTATGGAAAAGACTGTTACCACTATTGTAATCGCCTTGAAAAGGCTAAAAACGAACAAGATAGATAGATCAGAATAGAGACTTTATTCTGTAATAGATGTATTGGGACAGGATTTTCCAATTATATCAATGTATTAAATTTCAGCTTAATAAAGGTCTTGTCATTTTTATAGTCAATTTCTGAGTTTTCCGTAGTGGCATACTTCTAGTGGTTTACGCCCAGCCCTGGGAATTTCTGTGCTAATCTCTATGCTATACGTTCAATTACATAATTTATGTTTCAGTCATCAAATACATTTTGTGAGATATCATTTAATTGGTTAATTGATTCAGAGAGATGTCATCTTTTTAATTTAAAAAGAGAATTCCATTGCAAAATTAGATAAGAAATTACTATTCAATTTATTGAAGTTGTTGTTCAATTAATTTTTGTGTTGTTCAATCATAGGTTGCTCTTTTCTGCACTTACTTAGACAGAATAGTTAAACAAAATTTTACAATTCCATTTCCCTTTGAATTCATTGAGCTTCGAGAATTAGATAGTCCTCTTTATGGTAATATAGAGTAGCGGTTCTTTGATATCACTTGCATATACTATGCTCACAGTCTTGAAATAATAAGACTTGCCCTGGGTTGACAATTGAATGAGAAGCATCGAAGTTGGCTGTAACAGTCACGTTTATGACCCAACAGAAGTGTCAGTGACTTTCGGGTGTGCTAAGGAGGGATTCACATCAAGTTATGTTAGGAAGTGTTAAGTAATGGTAGAGGCTAGGGAACACATGCAAATATGTGCTAGGTTCCATGGTGCGCCAATGCTTTCCAGGCTGGAGTGTTTGGGAGTGGCTCAGAAAAACAAGGGAGAACTTGTCTCAAACTCATGGAAGTGAATGAATAAGAGTGTGTAACAATGAGTATCAATGAGTTCTAGGTGTGCTAAGGAGGGATTTTAAAGGTATGCTCGGTAGTGCCAAGGAATGCTAGAGTGCGAGGGCGACATGCTAGGATGTTCCAAGTGCTAGGTTGCGTCAACGCATGCTAGGTAGTGCCATGGAAACACAAGGGATAAATAGTTCAAAATGCATGAAAATGAACGAATAAGGATGTGTGATAGGGAGTGTCAATGAGTTTCAATTGTGCTAAGGAGGGAGTAGCAAGGTTATACGCTAGGAAATTCCAAGGCATGCTAGAGTGCTAAGACATGTCATGGAGTATTAGTGTGTGCTAGGGAGTGCCAAAGCATGCCAAGGAATGGAGGGGATGCTAACACATGACAGATAATTCCAAGGGATTCTAAGACACGCTATGCGATATGGGATGTTAAGATGTAAACTCTGTTGCTAATTTATTTTACTCCCACAGTTGGATGTGAGCCTTGTCTTGGTAACTTGTTAAGTTGGATGAGTTGAAATTGGACATGAGTAGCATAAGATGAGTTATAGGTAGCTTTTAGGTGAAAAAGGCATATGCTCAATTTCCACGACACATGAGAATCTGGGTTTTGTCTTAGAAAATTTAATGCAAACACACTCAAGTGCTAGAACACATCTTCTTTAATGCACACTGAAATCTACACAAATCAAGGAATGAACTAGTGCACATGATAATTTTCCAATTTTCAAAACCTTCTTCATTATATTACAAACTACAATACAACAAGCTAGAGCTCATGTAACATGGATCGTGACCCTTTACAATCACACTGAAACAAGGAATACAACTAGAGCTCAATCACCCTTTCCAACACTTTTGTTGGGTCCCATGCATTATTATGGCACTCATGGACCCAAGTATGCCTTCTAGAAGGCCCTAAGACATAAGTTGACCTCTTGTGAGGCTTATTATTCCATGTATGAGCTGATGGCTTGGTCGGATTGTCACCAAAATTTAGGGTTACTTGCATATTATTTTATGTTTGGGGCTAATGTAGGGCCATAAGCTAATTATATCAACTCCTAATCAATGTATAAATAGGAGTTAGTTGGATTAATTTGTATCATCACTTGACTTGGGATCTCCCTATCTTTATAGAACTTAGAATTTTTCCTTGGAGAACTATTTTTTATGATGGATGCATTTTTATGTATGGATTGGACTATTTTTATCTTCGCGCTTTGTTTTTATCTTAACTATGCTTCATAGAAATTAATACAATTAAATCAAGTGACCAAATTTTCATTATGAATATCGATCCTAGTTAGAAAATCAACATCTTGAATTCAATATGTATGGAGATATTATGGTGAGCATCAAAAGGGTCGATGTGTGTAATTGTATGTGCTATAGAGGTTTACATATCTTGTGAAAACTAGGGAAACTACCATGAACACAAAGTTACAAAAGTTAGAAACGTTTTTTAATGAAATAAAAAGAAATATACATAGCCCATTGTAGGGGAATAAACTATGATACCTTAAGAACATAATATATCAAGAGAAATGAAGGAAAAATGAAATATTATTATTGGAAGTGCTTATAATATTGCTCAACTAAAAAATTTATATGTCTTTGTAATGAAGGAAAGAGTTTGGAAAAAAAATAATAGTTGTAACTTTTTACTCGAAACGAAATAGCTTTTATTCAATAAAACAATTAACTCTTGCAAGTGGTATTTACCTTAAATCATTTGTATTCCTTTTGAATTATATTGGGATGTGACATGTTTCTATGCAGGTTAATAAGGAGGAATTCTCATAGCAAATATAAGAATTCCCTTCATACTTCTTTATTACCATATACATTTACCATCACTCACATTCCCCTTCAGGTAATCATTTCCTTTCATGGGTATTTCTATAGTTTCTACAAGTTTTTTATATTTTTTATATGATTTTTAGGTTAGCGTATTCATCTTCTAATGTGCAAGAATCCTATGTGGAAATGACATCTATATCTTGTCTTTTTGACATGCCTTTATCTCCTCCAAGAAACCAAACCTAGCTTACCCTAATTTATCTTCGTCTAGCTTGGACTACCCCAGCCTCTCCTAGCATAGTCTACTCTAGGTTATCCTAGCCTCTCATGGTGTAGACTAGCCTACTCTATCCTATCCTAGCCTAACCTATCCTAACCAAGCCTACTCTAACCTAGCCTAGCCTAGGCTACTCTAGCGTTTCCCACACCGCATAGCTTACTCTATCCAAGCCTAAAATACTCTAGGTTACTTAACCTAGCCTAGCCTTCTAGATCCTAACCTAGCCTACTATTTCCTAGCCTTGGTGACTCTTTTCTCGCCAAACATGCTCTAGCCTAGCCTAGCCTAGCCTACACTAGCCTACACTAGCCTAGCCTAACCTAGCCTACTATAGTCTACCCTAGCCTTCTCTAGTGTAGCCTAGTGTTCTCTAGCCTAGATTTCTCTCAACTTAGGTTAGCCTACTCATGGTTAGCCTAGCCTAGTCTACTTTAGGTTAGCCTACTTAGCCTAGTGCAGTCTACTATTGCCTTAGCTAGATTACTCTTTGCTACGATAGCCTACCATTGCTTAATTGAGCATACTCTAGTATAAACTACCGTACCCCGCTCTATGATAGTTTAGTTTAGCTTACTCTAGCTTAGCCTACTATATCCTAAACTACTCTAGTCTAGCCCACTCTTGCATAACCTAGCATAGCCTACTCTAGCCTAACATAACCTACTCCAGTTGACCCTACCACAGCTTGACCTATTCTACTCTAGCCTAGCCGAGCCTAACCTGACCTAGCCATACCTACTCTATCCTAGTATAGTCTATCTTAACATTGTCCAGGCTAGCCTATTCTAGCCTCTAGCTCACCCTATCCTAACCTAGCCTAGTCTATTCTATCCTAGTCTACTATATCCTAGTCTAATATATCCTAGCTTAGCCTAAGGTAGCCTAGCCATACCTACTCTATCCTAGCCTACTCCATCCTAAAATATTCTAGTCTAGACTATTCTAGCCTACCCTACCCTAGCGTTGCCTAACCTAGCCTAGCTTAACCTAGCCTAGCCTAGCCTAGCCTAGCCTAACCTAGCCTATCATAACCTAGTCAAGCCTAGCCTACAACCACCTAGTGTAACTTATCCTACACTTTCCTAGCCTAGCCTAGCCTAGCTTAACCTAACCTAGCCCACCCTAGCCTAGCCTAACCTAGACTAGCCTAGCCTAGCCTCTTATAGACTAGCCTAACATAGCCTTGCCTAGCCTAACCTAACTTGGCCTAGCTTAGTCTCACCTAGCCTAACCTAACCTAACCTAACCCAGTCTAGCCTAACCTAGCCTAACCCAACCTACCCTACCCTGGGCTACCCTAGGCTAACCTAGCCTTTCCTAGCCTACCCTAGTCTACCATAGCTTAACCTAACCTAGCCTAACCTAACCTTACCTAACCTAGCCTAACCTAGCCTTGCCTAACCTAGCCTAAAATAACCTAACCGAACCTAGCCTAACCTAACCTAACATTGGATAACCTAACCTAACCTAACCCAACATAGGCTAGCCTATCCTAACCTAGGCTAGGCTAGGCTAGCCTGGCCTTGCTTAGGATAGCCTAACCTATCCTTGCCTTGTCTAGCCTAACCTAGTTTACCCTAGCCTAGCCTAGCCTAGCCTAGCCTAACTTAACTGAACCAAAACAAAACTAACCTTACCTAGCCTAACCTATCCCAACATAGCCTAACCTAGCCTAACCTATCCTAGCGTAACCTATCCTAGCGTAACCAAGACTAACCTATCCTACCGTAGCAGAGCCTAACCTAACCTAGACTAATCTATCCTAGCCTAGCCTAGCCCATGAATACTAGGATTTTTTCCCAATGAATTTCTAGGAACTAAAATGCATTGTAGAAGATCTAGGAGTTATGCATATAACATTGAAGCCTCATGCAAAGTCAGTCAAGTAGCGCTCGTATCATTTGAACCAAAATTATAAAGAGAAAGTAATATAAGAACTTGAAAACATTATTAGAGTTGGAATTCTTCAACCTATCGAGGAGTCAAAGTGGGTTAGCCCTATAGTTGTCCAAGAAAGTAAGACTAAAGGAGAAATAATGATTTGCATTGATCCTCACAACCTGAATGATGCAAGTGTTTGTGATCGATTTCTGACACAATTAAAAGATGAAGTATTGGAGAATTTTGGCAGGAAGGATGCCTACTCATTTATTGATGGATTCTCAAGGTACCACCATATCAAAATTTCATCGAACGATAAGAGCAAGATAACCTTCGCTACTAAATGGTGTTCATTTTAGTACATTTTCATTCCAGTTGGCCTAAACAACTCTCTAGCCATATTTTCCAGAGTCGTTGTCGTAGCTTTCAAAGACTATATCCACAAGTTTCTCTATGTGTATTTTGATGACTAGCCTATATTTGTTCTATTAAAGAAGCATGTTTCTAGTCTGTGCTTGATGTTAGATACCTGCCGGAAATATCAGATCTCCTTAAACCAAAATAAGTGCATTTTTTTTGTACCCTATTGTATTTTATTGGGGCATATTGTGTGAAAACATGGCTTGATGGTAGACCCTGTGTGTTACACCATTTTTTGGTCATCTAACCTATTATCATTAGATGGACCCAAGTACACCATGTAAGACCAATTTTACCCTAAGTAAAATTGCCTTCACTATGTTAAATAACTTAATAAACCACATTTATTAGGTTGTTTATGGTTCAAACAGGAAACCCCAAAAGGAAATATTAAACAAACCTATATTTGTTTGATTTTCCTCATGGAATAATTAATTAAACCATAATTTAATTATTATTCCTAATTAATTATTCCTAGCCATGTTTAACCCAAAACAAAGAAATTAATTAGATAAACCTTTATTTATCTTATTATTTTCTAGGAATAATTATTTAAATCTTATTTAGATAATATTCCTTGTTAAATATGACCAAATCACTCACAAATAATTAAATAAATCATTATTTATTTGATTATCCTTCAACCACTTCCTTAAAAAGATAAATAAATCATTTATTTATTTATTATTGACAAATAAAGGGATTTGACCCAAGTCAAATACTTTTTCCCTCCAACAAATATAATAAAATATTCCATAAAAAATGGATCTAGATTTGGTTAACATTATTTTAATCATGCACCAAGATCTAGAATGACCCAATATTTTGTTATAAATAGGAGGGTTTTTCCTACCATTCTTCACCTTTTGTTGCTTATTAGATCACTCTGGATCTATACACTTGGTCACATTTTTCCATCATTTGCTGTGTGAGCTCCCATTGAGCTCTATTCTTTGCATTGGGTTTTCTACACCAACAAGAGAGAGAAATCTTAGATTTGAAGTGCTGAGGACTTCCAAGAACCCATCCCACTGAGGAGAATTGGATACGCCTTCTTGTTTTCCTCCCAGGTGCCCAATTAATGCAAAAATTCTTTCAAAAATTGTTCTTGTCTTGTCTATTGGTATATGGAGCAAAGCCTTATTTTTACTACTTAATGTCTTTCCATGCATAGATCTGGTTTTTGCAGCTCTTTTCTTGTTCAACTAACTGCAGATCTGAAGATATTGGCAGCCACTTTTGTTGTTAGGGCTATTAGTTATGCGTAGCTAAAGTGGTCCTTTTTCGCACACTTCGACAAAGGATTCATACTAACAAATGGCGACTCCACACGGGTTTTAAATTACGACCGCTGTCGTTTTTCATATTCTTGCATATCCAGCTACTTCAAACCCTAGGGTTTCTTTTCAGCTGTTTATTTTTCCTATTTTTATGTTGTTTTTCTCACATAAAACCCTAAAACATTAAATTTTTTAACTTCCGTGTGTTTCTGGCCCTATTGCGCAGGTAAGCGACATCAGCCGCAATTGAGACGGTAACTTTTCCGAAAATCTGCCGCCGAGACAACCGGAACGGGAGGTCACAGTTTTTAGCCCAAAAACTGCGACCTGGACCTCCAGGTCGCACTTTTCAGCCTCTTTTATGTGACCTGCACTGAAAACAGGTCAAAACCTGCGACCTGCCAATTTTTCAGTGGTTTTTCTGCAATTTTTCTGGGTTTTGCTGAAGCTTCTGTCAGGGTTTTCCAGCCTCTGTCTCAGCCCGCTTTGACCTAGTTCTGATCTGTTTTTACTCATCTAAGTGGGAACCTAGCCCCCTAGGGCTTCGGTACCCTCCACTTTTTGTGGAAGAGTTTTAGATGTTTCAGCCGTCTGTTTTTCAGAGTTTCAGCCTTCCCTTTTTCAGATCTGAAACCTCCTCCTTAGATCCCTTTAAATCAGCCTTTCTTCCTTTCAAATCACCTCTTGTCATTTTGTTTGGACCTCTCTTTAGGACCTCCTCCCTGTCCTTTCTGCTTTTTGCTGATTTCCTCCCTTTTTTCCAGCCACCTTGCCTCTGTCTCTTGGCTGTGATCTGCACCTATTTTCAACAGCTTTATCCTTTAGATCCCTGTCCCTCCCGACCTTAGATCTATTGGCCTCTTTTCAATGTGTTTTGACTAGATTTTTTTCCCTTTTTTTTAGACTAGTTTTGAGGGACCCTCCTTCTTGGGTTAGATAGATGCAATAGTAGCTGTCAATTTTCTGTTATTTCAGCATTATATACTGTTCTCTGCAGATTTATTTTCAGTTACGCAGCATAATTTTTTCTTTCTCTCAAAACAAAAAGGGTTTTAAAAATTAAAATTAACGCACACCACACACTGACCCTAAGTGAAGAAGCGCCTGGTTAACACCGCCTGGAAAAGACTCTAAAATCAATTGTCACTGCACTTTTTCTGCCCTTGACCTCACTTGATTCCGTCCCTTTTTTCCCTTGTCGGTTTCCTTCTTCCTGTCATCATTGTGCCCCCAAGGCGCCTTTCCCGGAGACTTCTTAGCCTTCACCCTCAGTTTCCGGTCGATTGACCTGCTCCGTCCCGCCGTCGTCGAGCCAGTCCTCCTCCGAGTCCGCACTCTGACTCCTCTTATGATTCATTGGGTTATCCTTCTCCTCTTGGTTCTCCCCCTGTCACCTTCACTATGTCTGGTCCAGGGCCTAACGTTAGCGGTGCTCCAGGCCCTAATGCCGGAACCACTACTAGCGGAACCGCCATAGGAACTACCTCGGCCATACCCTTGCTTCCGTACATTGCAGGCCTCAGCCTCCCCGATTTCAATCAATTGATCAATGACCCTATCCGCCACGATGTTGGTTGGCCTACTATGCCAACCAAGCTCCCCTCTGACATCCCTAAGTTCGAAGGCCTTGCTGGAGAAGATCCAAGCAATCATGTCTGATCTTTCCACATGTGTTGTTCCTCCAATTCCATTACCGATGACTCCATCCATCTTCGTTTGTTCCAACGCATGCTTACCGGCGAAGCTTCTAAATGGTATTTCGACCAGGCCACCTCTTCCCATACCACCTTTGCGACCATTGCCCAAGCCTTTTTATCTTACTTCCAGCTCCCTCTCCGATACGATACCGGTACGGAGCTCTTGACTTCCTTTAAGCAAACATCTTCGACCCGCCTTTCCACCCATGTTCAGGAATGGCGACATAGACGTAGCTTATGTCGAGCTCCCCCCTTCGAAGATCGGATCTATATGGACTGGTTCCTTCACTCTCTCCTAGCTCCCATCGGCAAAGATGTCGCCTCCCATTTCCCTCAAACCGAGGAAGCCACCCTCCAAATAGCCTTGAAATATGACCTAATCTACGCCCAGTCTGGTTATCTTTATACCGTCCTTCCTAACCTCCCCAAGCCCTGTGGCGCTAACGCCCCGGGGGCATCTCATTCCACCGACGGTATCGTTGGAGCCCTTTCCTATCCGTCTACTCACCCTCCTATGGGCTACGGTCTCCCTCACGGAGGGGCCATCATCTCTAGCACTCTTCCCCCTCCCGGTAGCATGTACCCAGGATACGACATGCTTCCTCCTTTTTCCGAACCTCCTGCTTACCTCAATGTTGCCCAACCTAACCATTACCCTTATCCATAGCCTGGTGTGCCAGCTCCTCCAGCATATGCGCTTCCACCTCCCTTGCCTCCTCAACCCCAGCAGCAGCACCTACAGCCCCCTTCAGGGCAAGTATTTGCATAGTAGGGTGCAACTAATCCCCCTTCTTCTCAAAGAAGGCAGAGAGGAAATCCAAATCAATCTGCCCCTGGTACTCATGGACCCAATCCTTAAGGTTTTGACCCTAACACTGCTAACCAGCAACAGGGCACTCAGCCCAAGCCGGACAGGCCTCTTCGTACCAACAAGCCTTGTTCGTGTTGCGGTGTTTACGGTCATTACACCCATGATTGTCCCCTTTTACCATAGATGCGGCAGATGTTGGAGTCTCAAGCCACATTGCGTGAACAACATGCCTCCCCTCACGCTCCCCCTAATGTGGCCACTACTCAACCAGCTGTGTTTACTGATCCTTTCCCTCAGCAAGGATTTGTCGCTACCCAACCACCTGACGGGCGGGTCTCCACTCCACCCTCCATTTCTGGTTCCTTCGATTACCAGATCCTCATGATGACCTCTGAACCATCCCCAACCATCGACCTTCACCTTCAAACTCGGTCTCGCCAGTACCCCAAGCCTCCTGCTCAGTCTGCCCCCGAGCCTCCTTCTTCGGGTTCTACAGAGCCTCTTTCGATATCCAGTGGCCCCTTACATATCCCTCAACCCAACGTTGAGGTTCATACAAATATTCCTAAGGGACCCTTACGTCGAAACGCTGCTTCCGGTTGAGCTGCTCATTCGTATAGCATAGTAGATGATTTGGTGCAATCTCCTACTGCCATTTGCACACTGGAACTCCTCTAGTCATGCCCTTCCCAAAAGAAGGCTCTACTATCTGCTGTGGGCGCTGTAGATCCTACTGATGACCAAATGATTGTTTTCGACGCCACTCAATCGGACCATCCTCCTCTTCCTCCTTCCGTCGCCTTCCAAATCCCAGTCAAAATCTGGAACGCTAACGTTTCCCGGTGTATAATTGATGAGGGGGCATCCACCTGCGTGATGTCCGCTTTGGTTTGGAAGCAACTCAGATCCCCTGAGTTGGCCCCTTCCACGATCACCCTTCGAGCATGGGACGACCATGCCTCCCAGCCCATTGGCCTGTTTCGTAGTTGTCCTATCACCCTCGCCGGTAAGACTGCTTGCGTTGACGTCGAAGTCATAGACGCCCCGCTAGACTACAACATTCTATTGGGGCGAAGCTACACCTATGCTATGTCTGTTGTCCCCTCTGCGGTTTTCCGCAAGATGTCTTTCCCCCATAATGGAAAGATAGTCACCATTGACCAGTTGACATATCATGAGCCAAAATCTCAGACCTCACCTGAGACGACCATATCTTCTGTAGCCAACAAGCAAACCATCGATTCCTTGACCAGTGTCTCCCCCGGTGTTTAGAAAGATTCCTCCCTGCTTGGAACTTTTCCTAATATCCCCCCTCCTCCTATCACTGATCGCAGCTTATCGAATGTTTGCATGATGCAATCATCTCAGGCTACCCTTAAGCGGCCTGCTTCGGCTAGTCAGCAACCTCCCCCTTGCCCTCCGCAACCCGCTCCTATCCATTCATCTCAGCCAGCCGGACCTCCTCCTTCTGGCCCTCCCCCTACAGCTGGTATCCCTGAACCCCTTTATCCTCCTGGATCGGTTCCCCCAGGCCTTAACCATCTCAGAGCTGTCCCTCCTGGTCATTACCCTGCTGGGCAGATACCTTTCCTGGCTCCCCCTCCCGGAGTATATTTTGTCCCCATCATGGCAACCCTTTCTCTTCCTAACCTGACCTTGGGCATACCGGTCTGGTACCTTGATCCTCCCGCCACTACCCCTCCTGGTCACCCCAAACCCTACATGGCTTTGACACCGGTTCAACCGGTCCCCCTCGCTTCCTCCGTTGCCACTGTGCCCCCGGCACCTCCACAGGACCCTTCTCCTGTCGTGCCGGCTCCCGGGAAGAAAGGCAAAGCTCGCAAGGGGGCACCCAAAGACAAGACCACCATGACTGACCTGGCCCCTCCTCCGCCTGCAAAGCCTTGTGCCTTGTGTGATGTCACCGGTCATGCCACCCATGCTTGTCCCGAGTTGCCCCATATTCAGCCCATGGTTAAAGTCGCGTTCCCCGAATCTACGGTCCTGGAAGCCTCCATTCCTTCTTCATCCGTAACCAAGAACCCCAAGACTCTCCGCACCAACAAACCTTGTGCTTTGTGCAGTGTTCATGGCCATTACTCCCACCATTGTCCTCACCTGACGCATTACCGCGCCTCTTTAGAGGTAGTCCGAGAGTATGAGGTTGAACAAAATCAATCTGGCTCTCCCATACTCGCGCAGTATGCTTCAGGCCAGCCTGAGGATCCCCCCACTCCCATCAACATCCCCCTCCCTGATGTTCAGATGACGGAGTCTACTACGACCATTCTTTACCTATCCTCCTCTGCGAGACACTTGGAGTCCAGTCCCCCTGCATCCTCCCCTGTTGTTTCGCCTGACCACCTCTTTTCTACCCATACACAAGATCACTCCACCTGTATCTCTGTTGACCTCCGCAGCTCGAGTCCTCACCACACTTCCGATAGCCCTCATATACCACCCTCTAGTTTGTATATGAGTCATAGTCATCCTGCTCCTTGCACTCCCTCCCGCAGTTGCCGCTCGATGTCTTCTGTCCACTCACGCTGCCGTCATTGTCTCTCCTCCCCTCATTTGTTGTCTTGTAACACCATTCCGCAGGACCCCCCGTCCACACCCTTTATCGGTTATGCCGATGGTGCAAGTCGTTACTCCCGGAATCTAGCCTCGGTAGGTTGGGCCATCTTCACCCCCTTGCATGCCCTTGTTCTCTCCAACGGGGTCTGCATTGGTTCTGCCACCAACAATCAGGCCGAATATGATGCAGTGCGTGGTCTCTTAGCCAATGCCCTCTTCCATCGCATCCTTCATCTGCACGTTCATTTGGATTCCCTACTTCTTGTCATGCAACTAAATGGTGTTTATCATGTGCATAACCCTGTACTGTTTAGACGCTATTTACGAGTGAAACTCTTGATACGTGCATTTGAAACCATAACTTTCAACCATGTACCTCGAGAACAGAATCACTATGTAGATAGTATTGCAAACCATGTTCTAGATTGGCATTTATCACACGCATTTCATACAAGACAATAACATTCATAATCATTAAAAATGATACATATCCATAATATGTGTTGCAAAACATGTGTTTAGAGTCCATCTACTCTGATACATATGACATGCCCATAGCATGTTACAAAAAAATCAAAACTGAGGGCACCACCTGCCCCTACATACACACTAGGGGGCACCACATGCCCCACACCTACTCACTATCTGGCGGATCCCGAGCCAATGGCTCTACCCCTGCAGCCCGTAGATCACGTATGCCTTGACCGGCCATCGCCATGCGCCGCATGACACCTCGCCATTCCGAGGGAAGACCAATGCATGCCTCCACGTACTGGTCATCTAAGTCTTGCCACCCGCGCTCTGAAACTCCGATCAGCAACGTCTCACATCTACGACGGATGTCCTCCAGGAGGGCGGCCGCATCCTCATTGTGCGCTGCTCTCGACCCACTCGGACCTGCAGCTCCAGAGGCTGCCGGGCGTCCCATATATCCGGCCGGTTTTACCGGAGCTATATCTGCATACCAAAAGTACATGAATCAGTACCATATCTACTATTCAATAACTTTAACATGCCCATACAAGAATAGTTACTTATCACTTACCATTGGGCCCCCATACTCGACCAGGCGGAAGTGGTAGGTCTGGATCCCCACAATAACTCATCCCACTATAGGGATAGTCGTCTATGTATAACGACATCTGATCCCAATGGGAAAAAAACTCAGGTCGAAACATTCACCCGACCGCCCCTCCTCCTCCTCTGCACAGTGGCCGCCCCCACCGGCGCATCCTGGGCTCTCTCGGGCCCCCATCTGGAAGCTGTATACGAGGCCGCAAGGTCGAGATCTTCTCAAAGAATAAGGCGCACAATAAAGTCCCATACGAGCAATCGTGGTTCACTTGCCACTTGCAGAGCGACAACTGTTGTTTTAGCGACACCAGCATCATTTGGGCCCACCCATAGTAGGTCCCATTCAACACACTCTCCACAATCATCATCTGCCCCCCAGTGATGTGATAGAGCGCCTAGTTGCCGAGGATACGCAGCATAGTTGCGACCACTGCACGAGTTTCTAGTCTCTCTAGATCCCCGATCGGTATCCGATTCCCCTTGACTTAGAGACCCGGTCGACAATGTCGCTCCACAAACTCCATGATATGCCGCCCCCGCGGTAATACTGGCTGCATTTTTCCCACCATCCCCAGTGGCGGGAGACCCGTCAAGAAATACACATCCTGGACTTTCGGTTCGATCCTGTGCCCTTGCACTACAAAGACCTCATGCTTTGGATCCCAGTAACTGTTAATCCGGGCCAACAAAGGCTCTCCTGCTCTCATCAAAGGGTTCTCCAAAAACTTTAGAACCCCAAACCTAGCCAACACACGACGGACACCCTGATCCGCCTCGATCTCTACCCGTAATGTCCCCAAGTCTCTCTCTCTCCAGTTAACCAATAAATCTGCCATACCTGCACAAAAACATCATCTTTTTCAGCTTACAGATCGGGAATACCATAACCAAACAGAAACACCCAACTCTCAGCCATTAAACAGCACCACAACCCCCTCATCTCCCAGGTCACAGTTTTCTGCCCAATTCTGGGACGGGTCACAGTTTTTTCCTTGAAACCTGCTTCCCAGGTCGCACTTTTTGGCCCAAAAAGTGTGACCCGGCCGTAAATATGAAGGAGGGTCTGTTTCTAAGATTTTGGGCCCTAAACTGAACTTTCAATCGATCAAAATGAAAGAGTAAGGTTAGGCCTCTTACTTGCAACTGACGGATCTCGATTCCAACGGTCAGTTTGTCTGCTACGCTCACCGCAAGATTTAGGGCCTTCTCTCCTCTCTACATTCACCACAGCAACAATAGCAAATGAGTGAATTTGGAGGGAAAATTGCCTTATTAAAAGAGAACCCATGTTTCTTCTTTCGACTGCTGCGACCATACCGTAGCCCCGTTTGACAAACCGTCTGCACCGTTGGAAATCTCTCACCGAGCCCTCAAATGGGTATCTGTTAGTTTTTTGTTATTTGATAACTCACCAGGACACATTTTTTCCAAGAAGGGTCACTTCACCTCTCCTTAAAATCAAATTTCCTCACTTACGACACTTGTACTTGGGGCACCATTTTGCCTCCTTACTTGTCTTTGTTTGTGTCGATTTTCATCATGAGTTACCATCTTGTACTCATGTTTTCATGGTCCCCCATTGGGCCTTTACTGTGTGGCAGCACCATCAAGTCGCCCTTGTTTAAAGCATCCAAGTTGAGTCATCATCACATTCATGGAGTCTATCCCGAGTCCCTTTGTACCCCGCTATAGCCCTCCATCATTCATTACTTGGTCTCTCTCTTGTGTTGCAAATTCTGACCTTCAGTCCCACTGTCCCCTATCCCTTATGATATTGTGTCAGTGGCTGCCATGTCATTCATGCCTTTTATGCTCTAACAAGGGAAGTCGTCCATTTGCTACTCAGTCCTTTCCATTTCACTATCATCATTAGTGTCAGTCTGTCCGTCGCTCTACTATTTTCTCTCGTGCCTTAGTTGAGGATATCTCATTTCCTCACCTATGGCGGACCTCCTTCTGTCGACATCAGCTCATTCATTCCAGAAGCCAGGTCTAGAGGGCGGTGTACCTTGGTTCCAACTTCCACTCTTGTTCGGTGCCTCGGATCAGGCATAGGGATCTCTCATTTCCCTTTGAATTTATTGTTTCTCCTCTCCAGCTCCTTTCAGCATGACCGAGATCCGTATACTTGATGGTTCAGTGATACAGCAGTAGCTCTTGATGATTCCCGGGTGTGTGTGAGATGTCTCAACCCTCATGAGGGGCTGGCCCTGCAGGTAGCCCCCCACATGCCCGGATGACCTCCTCCTTGCAGCCTTCGATGCAGCTCCAGATATTTGATGATGTTGGCCTTAGCCACTTGCAGTGCCTCTTTGATTTGCATGTATCAATCAGATTTTGTGAGCCCTTCCCCATTTACAGGGGGCATTTGGGTTGTATTTGTATCTCATATACTCAGATATTATTGTATCAGTCCTGGCTGTTATCCCAGGCACAGCATGTATGTGAGATTCCTCATTGTATTTTTATCTGGCTCATGATTATGCCGGCTGTACTTTATGGTTCAGTCCCTTGTTTACTGGACACACTATTCTTTTGTACTTTGTCTCGGCGGGCATAGGTATGCCTCCCCCGCCGCCTTCAGCACAGGTACCCTCTCATAAAAAGAGACTTGTTGCACCTGTGAGTCTCGTCTCCTCAGGGTCTAGTTCTTCAGCACACTATCTACCTTACATTTCTCTCTCTGACTTCCCTTTTGTTGTCTGGTGATTGAGTTCTTACAACGTACTTCGGTCATACGATTTTCTCCTGACACTCGCACACTGGGGGGCAATCTGTTACACCATTTTTTGGTCATCTAACCTATTATCATTAGATGGACCCAAGTACAACATGTAAGACCAATTTTACCCTAAGTAAAATTGCCTTCACTATGTTAAATAACTTAATAAACCACATTTATTAGGTTGTTTATGGTCCAAACAGGAAACCCCAAAAGGAAATATTAAACAAACCTATATTTGTTTGATTTTCCTCATGGAATAATTAATTAAACCATAATTTAATTATTATTCCCAGTCATGTTTAACCCAAAAACAACGAAATTAATTAGATAAACCTTTATTTATCTTATTATTTTCTAGGAATAATTATTTAAATCTTATTTAGATAATATTCCTTGTTAAATATGACCAAATCACCCACAAATAATTAAATAAATCATTATTTATTCGATTATCCTTCAACCACTTCCTTAAAAAGATAAATAAATCATTTATTTATTTATTATTGACAAATAAAGGGATTTGACCCAAGTCAAATACTTTTCCCTCCAACAAATATAATAAAATATTCCATAAAAGGTGGATCTAGATTTGGTTAACATTATTTTAATCATGCACAAAGATCTAGAATGACCCAATATTTTGTTATAAATAGGAGGGTTTTTCCTACCATTCTTCACCTTTTGTTGCCTATTAGATCACTCTGGATCTATACACTTGGTCACATTTTTTCCATCATTTGCTGTGTGAGCTCCCATTGAGCTCTATTCTTTGCATTGGGTTTTCTACACCAGCAAGAGAGAAATCTTAGATCTGAAGTGCTGAGGACTTCCAAGAACCCATCCCACTGAGGAGAATTGGATACGCCTTCTTGTTTTCCTCCCAGGTGCCCAATTAATACAAAAATTCTTTCAAAAATTGTTCTTGTCTTGTCTATTGGTATATGGAGCAAACCCTTATTTTTACTACTTAATGTCTTTCCATGCATAGATCTGGTTTTTGTAGCTCTTTTCTTGTTCAACTAACCGTAGATCTGAAGATATTGGCAGCCACTTTTGTTGTTAGGGATATTAGTTATGCGTAGCTAAAGTGGTCCATTTTCGTACACTTCGACAAAGGATTCATACTAACACTGTGACTATTGTTGTAATTATTAATTTGGAACCCCCAATAAGTGTAAAGTAGCTATGCAGAACACTTGGACATATAGGCTACTCTAGGAAGTTCATTAAGGTGTACGCACATATTACTATGCCAATGGAGAAACTATTAAATAAGGATGTGAAGTTATACTAGGAAGATGATTTAAGAAAGTTCTCGATGTCCTAAAATAAAAGATGGTGATTGCTCACATTCTCATCTTCCCAAAATGGAAGAAGGAATTTCATGTGCATGTCGATGCTTCCTGCATAACGTTGGGAGTTGTGTTATTGTAGCCTAGAGAAGGAGATATTGATCACCCTGTAGCTTTTGCAAGTTGTAAGTTGTCTAAAACAAAGAGTAAATACTCCACGATAGAGCATGAAGGATTGGAAGTGGTGTATCCACTACAAAAAATCAAACACTATCTATTGGGTGCACATTTCAAAATGTTCACAGACCATTCCACTTTTAAGCACCTGGTCAACAAGCTTGTGTTGGGGGGGGGGGGTATTTGTCGATGGCTACTTTTGTTCAAAGAGTATAATTTAAAAGTAATTGTCAAACAATGACATTTGAAAGCTGGACCAGATCATCTATCTAGGATCGATACAGGTGAGAAGCTCACGAATTTGGAGGAAGCCTTATCTGATGCGCAGTTGTTCACTATCAGGGTTGAATATGAGAATTTCCTAGATATCATTACTTTTCTCTCTATAGTAATCACCCCTGCAAAGTAAACTACGCAATAGAAGAAAGAGTTGGTATTAAAAGCGACATATTTTACTCTAATTGCAAGACTTCTGTACAAAATAGGGGCTGATGAGATTCTGCGAGTATATGTTCCTGAGCATGAATGACACAACATATGGTTAAATTACATGGTGGAGTTGTTGGAGGTCACTATCGAGGGAAAGATAGTCCACAAAATATTCTGAAAACTGGATTATGGTAGCCCATGATGCACAAAGATTCGAAGGACTATTATATGACATGCAATGTTTGTCAGAGGATTGGAATTCCATCACAGACAGACGAAATTGCACTGCATTCCCAAGTTGCATTGTAAGCCTTTGATAAATGGGAGATTGACATTGTGGGACCAATTAATATGTCAGGAAATAAAAGCGGTGTGCAGTACATTATTACTGCAACCTACTACCTTACTTGATGGGATGAGTTGCAACCACTGAAGAATTGTACTGCAGGCACAACATTGAAGTTCATTTTTGAGCATATTCTATCATGGTTTGGTTGTCCAAAAATCCTATTGAGAAACATGGTTATGCATTTTCTAAACAGATGTATTGAAGCCTTGACTGAAGAGTTCCAAAAAGAGTACACCATATCACCCCAAGTGAATGGCATGGTGAAAGCCTTCAAAAACATTCTACAAAACGTGTTGAAAAAGGTGTACAATGTTAACAAGAATGACTAGGATCTACCCATTCATGGAGTTTTATGGGCATACAGAACTAGTTATAAGAAGCTGAGATGTTAGACCTTGTTCTTCTTAGTGTATGGCCAAGAAGCAGTGATGACGATGGAGTATATTGTACCTAGTCTTGATATCGCGATAGTGACGAATATGGAAGCTAATGACATTATGGAGCATATATTGCTGCATTTTCTTAAGATGGAAGAGGATAGGTTTATATATCGGTTTCAGAAAAAGGTCTATAAGGAGTGGGAAAAGGCCTAGCATGACCGACATATTAAGAAAAAAATGTTCAAGAATGAGGACCTCATTCCTTTGTGTGACAACATGTTTACAAAGTTACCTAGAAAGTTTCAAATGCACTGGTTGGGTCCTTACGTCATCAGGAATATCTCAAAGGAGGGTGAATTCCAACTTTGGAAGCTAAATGGAGAGTTGTTCCCTATACGTCTTAATGGTAGCCACTACAAATTATACATGGACAACTTTTTCCCTGAAATTTCGCAATGACTATATGGCCTACAAAGATTCTTAATGCTCTGCGCAGTTGATCGAGGGCATAAGGCTATAAAATATTTGCAAGTTTAGATGAGCGTAGTTCAGGGGAGCACGAATCAATCCAACAAGAGAATCACGGAGAGCTTGGCTCAACTGAGCGAGGTCCTAGAATATGTAAACTAGTGCACCCAAGTAGTTCCACCACTGAAGGATACATTGAGCGACATCAAAGCAAATATCGATGACGCACTAGCATTGTGACTCAAGACGAGTCACAATTTTGTGTTGGGGGCCTATTGGACATGGTACCCTTTGAAGAAAGAAGCTACAAAAAGACTCTGCACTTGAAGGAGTTGAGTGCAAAGCGCAATGTATATTTTGAGTCTTAGGGACTTTTGGGTAGGTAAAAGCACCTTATTTTGTAATGGGATGGGAATATTTTGTGAATGTTGAACTGCACCCATGGTTTCCGGACAATGATATTGTAAATGTAAAAAATATATAAGGAGTCTAGGATAGAACTTTGGAATGGAATTTATGAAATGAATTTGAATGTAATACTATTTTGAGTTAGAGTCTATTTCTTGGGGATAGAGGGAAGTATCATGTAGCTGAGTGCATGGAGACCTTTGGAAGTCTGCAGTTGAGTGTGCAGACCCATGCAAGTCAGTGCACAGGGTTGAATTGATTATATGAGAAATATCTGAGCATTAATGAAGTAATTTTGAAGACATATCTATGTTTTTGTTGATGTGTTTGGTTTACTTTATTTTTATGATTATATGTGCTAAGAAAGGGTTTAGATCTGTAATTATATAGTGAAGTTTTGTTTAAGGTTATTTATGTTTTTTATGGTTAAATAAGTAAGATTGTGCAGTCTCCAATATAGTTTAACATATGTGTCAAGAGTGACTGTATTATTTATAGACTTGTTCTGTGAAGCTCTGTTAAGTATACAAATGAAGTAATTCCCTCAATCCATATTCCACTGTCCCTCTGGATGTAGAAACCTGGTTCTAGCATCCCCTATATTGTCTTGGGTGAGACTTCAGTCTCTAAAGTAGATCATTACCAAAAGGGATGGTAATAATGGGTTTTGTTGGTTTGCGTAGCCATATTGGAACTAGGGTCTAGGCCCCATCAAGCCAACAACTAGAGTAAGATAATCTAGGTTAGGATAGAGTGGGCTAGGGTACAATAGCTTATGTTAGGCTAGGATAGGCTAGACTAGGAAAAGCTAAAGTATGATAGGCTAGAGTAAGCTAGGCTATGTTATTCTAATCTAGGCTAGGTTAAGCTAGAGTAGGCTAGATGAAGCTTGGATGGAGTAGGCTAAATCAAACAAGGATCTAGTAGGCTTGAGTAGGCTAGGCTAGGTTAGAGTAGGGTAGGATAGAGTAGGCTTAGAAAGAGTAGGAGATGATAGGCTAATTTAGTTTGTATTGGATAACTTAGTCTACAATAGAATATACTACACTTGTCTAGGATTAGAGTGGGATTTTCTAGGCTAGAGAAATTTAGAGTGGGGTAGACTAGGATAAAGTATAGTAGGCTTGTCTAAGCTAGGCTAGCATATCCTTAAAGTAAGATAGGGTAGCCTAATCTAGGATAATCTAGGTTAAGCTAGAATAGGCTAACCTAGGGTAGGTTAGAGTAGGAAAAAAGACACTAGACTATAGTAGGTTAGAATGGGAAAATCTTGTTTAGGAAAGGCTAGAGTAGGTTAAGATGGAATAGGCTAGGCTAGATAGGGATAGGAAAGCGTAGGATAGACCATGGTAGGTTAGGTTAAGGTTTGTTAGGTGATCGAGGAGTATCCTAATTAAAACGAATAAAATTTTAAATTCCCAAAAGCTAATGGAAATAGTGCCTTCTCTAAGATCTTGACGAGGTAATTACAATGTAACTTGAATTCTATCAAAAAAAGTCTACATGTGAAAGAAATAGAAGTTTGAAGACTTTAACCAATGGGAAAAAGTTAAATTCAAAGGGTGATGTGCAAAATTCTAGAACTTACACATGACATAGTGCGGAGATGAAAGATGGGTTGAGTCATCAATTGACAAGGTAAGTGCAAGTAAAAACACATGGAAAACTAGTTGGTAGATTAGGTTCTCCAATGGGGGGCTACGACATGGCACCTTAGAATACGAAAAAAAATTAATTCGGTCAAACCATTGGAATTGATGGGGTTTGAACCCACAACTTATGGAACAACAACACAATGAATTAACCATCGAGCCATGACTAGAGAGCATGATATGAAGATGATAAAGAATATGTATTTTTTTTAATGTCGTGTATGATGGAAAAAGGGGTAGGTGGAGCCCACAAAAACCTCACTACTCTCCCAAATTAAAGATTGATAAATATTGAGCAATGAGGGTTGAAAACTCTGCCGAATACACCACTACATAGCCACAATATTGGAGGATGATGTGGGTGGTTAAATATATTTGTTTTATATTCATTTTCAGGTCCCTAATGTCAGGTACCTATATTACTAGTGTAGTCCATTATTTTCATTAGTGTAGCCCCCTTATTGTTATTTTTTTACCCCTGTAGTCCCCATATAGTTATTATTGTGCCCCATAAAAGCCCGCTATTGTTATTTTTGTGCCCTTACATTATTATTGTTAGGTTGCCTAGGATTATATTGTGACCCCATGGACTCCTATATATAGAAAAAGAGATTTTCTCATTTGTATCATCGAAGATTTTTTCTTTTATGTAATTTAAAGGAGGTTGCCCCCTGGAGTGGCTGATTTATAAGGCATTGATATCTCCTTTCTTCTATTTTTGGATCTATTTTCATAACATTTGGTATCAGTGCTTTGGATTCTATGGTTTTGCTGCTTCAAACAGGTCATCGTGGCATTTTATATATAATTTATTTTATAATAATGTTGAGAAGCTTAAAAAACCCATTTACGAAGAAATCCTGAGGAACCTCACGTAAAAGTTTGAGAACTTGGTTCGCAAAATTTTTGGAGATATGATCTGTGGAATTTAGGGTTTTTGTAGGCTCCTGAATTTCATCTCAAAGAGGTGACCTTGGGAAAATGTTCATAGCTATCTCTCTGAGCATCGGATTGGAGCTGTAAAAAGTTACCGAGATTACACAAACTCTAGTTTCCTATGTATAAATTTCATAGCTGAAGGAGGAAACAATGACATGTGGCACACCGTACAAGTTCACTCTATTGAACTAGTCCATAATTAGGCCATTGTGTGAGACATGGCATAATGTTTCCTTGATGAATCAAAATCAAGTCAGACTTACGACATTGGAAATAATATTCAAAGGGCTCCTAGAGGATTGAAGAGAAAATGTCGGGGATCTGAAGTTACAGATATAAATAAATTTTAATATAGAGATCCTCAAAAGCTCATAAGTCTTCTTTGAAAAATAATTTGGAAGTTATCCCAATGGCATATTGAGTCATAGATATCAATATGTGGTTCTAAAATTCCCCCTAAAATTAATTCAAGACCCATTAAGCCCTCAGAAGGCTATACTATGACTCATGAAGAGCAATAGGTGCAACATGATATATCAAAATTATGGTACGAACTGCAAAAAAATTCAATCTTACAAATATAAACGAAAGATGACATAGATGGTTTAATAGAAGACATAGAGGCTAAGTTAGATGGTTTAAAGGATCAAATGAAATATGATAAAGCAGTGGAAGATCACATCGAGCATAAACAACAAGTTCTCCAACGATAAAAGGATAACCTAAATTTGGCACAAAATTGAAGGAAACAATAGGCAGTGTAGTCCCTTATTGTTGTTAGTGTATCCCCCTTATCATTATTGATGTACCCCTTGTAGTCCCAATATTTTTATTATTGTGTCCCATAAAATCCCACTATTGTTATTGTTGTGCCCTTACATTATTATTGTTAGGTTGTCTAGGATTATATTGTGACCCCATGGAATCCTATATATACAAAAGGAGGTTTTATCATTTGTATCATCCAAGAATTCTTCATTTATGTAATGTAAAGAAGGTTTCCCCCTCGAAGTGGTTGATTTCTAAGGCGTTGATCTCTCTTTTCCTATATTTTTTGAGATGGTTTCATCACATTCATGATATAGTATGGTTCGTTATATGTCAATATTGAATTCCTGAAATAATATATGATGCAGTTTGGTTTTAATATATATGCATAGATAACCATACGAATATTCGTTACAAAAAATGTGCACTTATAAAAAACATATGTGTTACATTGTTTATTACTGTAAAATTGTTCATTTGAGTATGTGTAACATTTAAAATGTAATTGGATGGTAGTGTAACAATATGCACATGCACAAAATATTTTTATTATGGGATATTATTCGATGTAAAGTTAATATTGAACATTATTATTATAATACACTGCTGAGATTGAACCATCAGCATATAAATTATATGGTTAAAACAATATTTTAAATATATGTCATTTTTTATAACAAAAGGGCACAACTTTCGCGATCTCGACCCTAGGGTCGTGAACCCCCAGCATGATATAAATACAAAATATTTGAAATGGAGAGATATCATTGTGGTTATGATGTTTTGATGTGCCAAGAGTTTTCAAGCCTTATCTTTGGCGTGAGTATTTTTATATGTAAATGGTTTTTTGAGCTTGATTTTGTAGGAAAAAAATGATTTTTTTGGTTGCATTTTAAAGGCCACTAAGTAGTAGAAAAAAAACTCTATTTAGTATCAAATGCTCAATTTTGTAGAAATATTTTTGAGGAATTATTTCTTATTTTGGTGTAAGTTTTGGGGAGAATAATAAAGAGGTCATGCTTTAAGGCATGACCTAGATATGTAGTCCACGCTAGACGAATTTTTTTATCAATTGGTTGTCGTGTTTCTCTTCTCGATCCTCTATATTTCATTCTAATTACAACTTCATTTAAAATTTTCATTTTTTATTTAAGTGAATTTTTTCTTTAACTTTTATCATTCACACATGAACATATTTACAAAGCCAAGTCACTTTAAAGGATCCTAGATCAAGTTGTACATAGAACATTTCATGGCGATTTGTGAGTCTGCATGAAACCAAGAGAAATTCAAGCAAGGTGACACAATAAATGATGAAGACAATCAGTAAATTAGATCAAGAAGCTATAATCAAAGAAGAGAAATGTCATCACATCAGAAAGATAAAATTCCTTTTTGTTTCGATAAAGATTTTTTTTGAATATTTCATTGCGATGAAGGCCATGGTTGATGAAATGTGTCAGGAATGGAAGAGTTTATAGAGGGAATTTCATCAAAGGATGAAGTTAAAGATGAAGGAAATTATGAAAAATTGAAAATTCCCCTCTCCCTCCTCCTTCAAGTCCTCCTTGTTCTCCTCCTCCATCTCCTCATGGAAAAGCCACTTAAAATAATCCATTTTTGAAGTTGGATATTTATTTCAACTTTCTAGTGTATGATGGCGAGCTTAATATTGAAAATATTGACCATTGGATTCACCAAATGGAAGTATATTATTATTTTCCATAGATTGTTGATGATGAGGTACAAATTCAGTTCACCTCACTTTGATTGGAAGGAAATACGTTAATACGGTGGGAGACTAGAATTCGAGAAGGAAAAACTCTTTGCTCATGGTTTAAATTTACATCAACATTAAAAAAATAATTCTATCCTTTGAAATATTCTCAAAAGGAAAAAATGAAATGGAAAGATATGAAGCAACATCAAGGACAAAGTGTGCAAAAATTTACGTAGGATTTTAGGGATAAGGAATTGGCTTTAAATATTCCACTCAATACACGAGACTCTTTTTAAGTATATTGGTATATTTCTTGGGTATATCCGCAATACAAATTTTCTTTTAAATCCATCTAAATTGGATGAGGTTTGTGTGCAAGTGACCTATATTGAAGTAGGTAAACAATGTGGTGGAGTCTCTATGGAATAAATTCAATCAAAAGATGATAAATGCAAAGGAAAAGAGAAGCCAAAGAGAAAAACTTTTGTCAATAAGGGTGATGAGAAACTTTATTCCAACCATTGCAAGAAAGAGGGACACAATTATGATCATTTTTGGAGGCTACATCTGGAGTTGAGGCCTAAGTGGTTCTGAGACAGTAATGGCATGTAGATGGTTGTAGAAACAATCCAGCGAGATCTAAGATTAGACTTTGGGGATGAAGCATAAGTTGTGGTTATGGGTTTGAAAGGTATATTTTCTTCACATATTTGTTTTGGTTCCTCTATTTTCTCGTTTATTTCTACAAGAAAAAGGAATGAAATCTTTCACATAAGGTTGGTAACCAACCATGTAAAAGTAAATACTTTATTTGACATTGGTTCTCAAGCCAATATGATATATGAGGTAGTTGTTCAAAAATTGAATTTGGAAGCAACGTTGCATCCTAAACCTTATTTTCTTAGATGGGTGTGTAACAACTCTAAGCTACAGGTAACTGAGAACTGCATGCTTATGTTTTATATTACATCTATATTTGTGATGAAGTTTAACTAGATTTGGTTCCACTGGATATTTATGTAATTATGCTTAGAAGTCCTTACTTGTTCGACATGAAGGTTATCTACTACAGAAAGACAAATAAGTATGAATTTTTCAAGGAAGGAATAAAGTATATCACCTAAGATCATAAAATGATGGATGATTCTTCAGTGCTAACTACAGGGAAGTTAAAAACACTTCTGAATGTGAGTAATATTTTTTCACTCATACCTGGAAAAGTGGACAAATAAATTTTTCAGAGCATAGAAATATTTTGTGGGAACCTATCAAGAGGATCAAACATGTTATTTTGTTTTAATTAGTATATTTTTATTTATTCATGTTTCTAATGTATTGTACATGGAAAGTGGTTTAAGTGACACATATAAAAGGGTGTGGGAAAGTGCAAAAGGTTAAAAATATGGTTTTAGTTGTCAACATTGTTATGCGTCCTTTTATGATGAGCCAAATACTTAGTATATGGTGGACATATACCAAACATGTAGGGAGCCATATCCCACACTTAGTGTTTTATCAATAACCTTTTGGAGGCCCAAAATCGTCTCAGTGGAGAGGATTTATCTAAGAGGATCCTAAAAGGTATAAAATTCAAAATTTCTAAAATCTAATGGAAATACCACCATGTTGAACAGCTTGACAAGAAATTGTAACAAAACTTGAATCACGTTGATTAGGGTCCATACACGAAATATATAATGGTTTGAATATTTTGACCAATGGGAAAAGCGTCAAAGTGAAAGGGTGATGTGGAAAATCCTAGAACTAACATGTGGCATAGTCTAGAGATGACACGTGGGTTGAGTTAGTAGTTGATGTGAAAAGTGGAAGTGGCAACATATGGAAACCTAGTTGTAAGATTAGGTGGTGCAATGGGAGGCTATTGCATAACCCCATTATAGGGTATCACATGGAACCTTTGAACACTAAAAAATTTTGATTCACTCAAATGGTTGGAATAAATGGGTTTTACCCTATGACTTATGGAAAAAAAATGCAATGACTCATCAATAAAGCCACAATTGGTGGGTATAATATGTTGATGATAAAACATAAGTGCATTTTTTAAATTTTTTCTATGGTGAAAAAGGGGGAAGGTGAAGCTTGGAAAACCTAGCGGCTCCACAAAACCAAGCCTTGTCTTTAGAGTATGTATTTTTGTATTTAAATGGTTTTTGGAAATCAATTTTTTAGAAAGAAAAGGAGGTTTTTGGTGGCATTTTTTAGGCCACTTCCTGTTAGTAAAATATATCATTTTAGTAGCAAAAATATCATTTTTGTAGTATGATTTTAGAGGAATTTTTTCTTATTGTAATTACAATTTTTGGGAGAATAATAAGGAGGCCACTCTCTTGGATATATGACATGGAGACATAGTCCACACTGAATGAACTCCATTATTAATTGGTTGATGTGTTCCTCTTCACAATCTTCTATATTTAAATCTAATTGCAGCTTCATTTAAATCTTTCCTACTTGATTTAAGTTAATTGTTGGTTTATGTTTTATAATTCATGCTTGAAAATTTGTGGCAAACCAAGTCAATTTAAAATATCCTAAGTCACTATGCCAATCTATAGTAGGCTACAAAAGGATAGGCTAACCTGGGCCAAGTTAGACTAGGTTAGGATACGCTAGGATGGAGTAGGATAGACTAGGCCAAGCTAGACTATAGTTGGAACAACTTGAGTAGGCTAGGCTAGATTAGAATAAAGTAGGCTAAGCTAGACTAGACTAGACTAGGCTAGAGTAGGTTAAGCTCAAACAAAATTATGTGATTTTTTTTTTAATTTAGATATTAAAATTATTTATAATTATAGAACAAATTGAAAACAAATCATTTTTTAATATTAAATATTTAGTTATTTATTAATCTTTCTATATATATATATATGTAAATTTATTTATTTTCTTAAATTATTATATAAACATACTCATATTTCATGTTTGAAGAGAAATGTAGAGTATAAAATATTTAACTCACAAGCATGAGTAAAATATGCTTTTGTGCGGTTTAAAAAAGTTTGTAATTTCAATTTTCCATGCTTATAATAAATAAAAATTTTATAATTAATGTTTATTGTAGAAATAATTTAACATGCTTATTATATTGTGAATAATAAATTTTATGAATGAAATATGAAAATATACTAAATATTGTTTAAAAAGTATTAACTTTATTTTAATACTTGCAATAAAAAGAGAAGAAGTAAAATATAGCAAAGAGCTAGATAAATATTAAGCATTGGTTAACAACCTTTACCAATAGTAATTTTGAAAAGTGAGTGGTATATTATGGTACCTAAAGTAGAAAGAAATATCAAACATGTAAAAACATGGTCAAATGATTTCCACCAAGAATCGAAATTTGACTTGATGAACCTTATTGTAAAAATGAATATAGCTTCTAAGAATACACCTGCTACAACCAACATTTGATGTATGCAGCTCCATGAATTACAAATGATTCTTCCTACATTTCAAGAAAATATTTGGTTTCCCTCTATTATTTTGAATAGCCAAAAAAGGCCATATTTGTAGAACTTTTATACTAGTTGTAAGAGAATGTTCAGCATTATTTGATATCTATTTTTACAATCCACCCAAATTTAAATTCAAAAATATTAATTAAAATATTCATGGATTTGGTAGCCCAAATTGAATGCACCTCCCTTTTTTAATGTCTTAAGGACACATAAGTTTTTGGTGGATTGTTTGGCCAACATGAAGCAAAACTTGTTAAATATAAATTGGAGGAGGCACCTATCCCAACGCCCCTCCGTTCAAATTAACTAGTGTAGATCCATCTTAACTCCGAATCTATCAAGTGCCAAGAGGGATCATATATCTCTAGGTGAAAACCTCTTTTTTGAGTGGAAAACCTGAGGAAAGGTTTTCACCTCAAGAGATTTGATCCCTCTCGACGCTTGATAGATCCATAGTTAAGATGGATCCAGGCTGGTTGCAGTCAATCATACAAAATTTGTTGAACGTCTAATTATTTTGATGATTTTAAATATGCTAAAAATTTTTAAGATTAATGATGAATAATGAGACAATTACTAACTTGAATGATGAAAAATGATGAAATAAAAAATGTAAGGGAAAAGTTACAATGTGAAAATGTTGAATGATAGAAAATGTGAGTAATAAAAATGAAGTCAATTATAAACAATTTTCATTGCGATCAATCTGAAACTATTTTATTTTATTGTTATTATTGTCACACATTTAGTTATTCTCTATTACCATTTTTGAATGAAAAGTGATTAACATTGTCGAATGATGGAAAATGGGAACAATAAGGATGTGGCCAATTACAAATGGTTTAGAGTTTGAAGAAGAAGACATTTCAGGTAAGCAAAAATTTTATTTTAGATGAAAATTCAATTTTTGTATTTATGGTTGAATTATTGCAACACATAAGTCAAGTCGTGTCATGAATACTGTTTATGTGCTCACACTATGACTGTGTCTGTATGTTTTAGGGGTGAGATAGAGATATAGATGGAGGGGAGAAGAGAGATGAAAAGACAGGGTGGGGAGGAAGAGATATAGATATGGAGAGAGAGAGAGAGAGAGAGAGAGAGAGAGAGAGAGAGAGAGAGAGAGTATGTTTGGGGGGTGAGATAGAGAGATAGAGAGGTAAAGAAGGAGAGACAATGGGAGATAGAGATATAGATGGAGGGGGCAAATATGTGCTTACACCAAAATCAATGTACACTATTAATCTAATTACTTTTAAATTAATGTACATCATACATCTAGTTGCATCAAATCAGAAATCCAAATATACACTGAAATCAATACATCAAGTGAAAACAATCAAAGAAATCAATGTCTAAACTAAAATCAATGCAGCTTGTGCAAACAATCTAACAGGATTAGAAAGAAAAATCTACACTAAATTCAATTCATATATTTTAAGAAATCAAATAGGATTAGAAATCAATATCTACATTGAAACTAATGTGTTTAGGGGAGAAGAGAGATGAAAATATAGGGTGGGGTGGAAGAGAGAAGTGTTAGAGAGAGAGAGAGAGAGAGAGAGAGAAGGAGAAGGGAGAGAGAGGGAATAGAAAAGGGAGGGAGAGATAGGGAGAGAGATAGACATATATGGAGAGAGTGCGTGTATGTTTGGGGGGTGAGATGGAGAGATAGAGGAGATACAATGGGAGATAGAGATATAGATGGAGGGGGTAGAGATGTGCTTACACATAAATCAATGCACATTATTAATCTAATTACTTTGAAACTAATGCACATCATACATCTAGTTGCATCAAATCAAAAATAAATATCTACACTGAAATGAATGCATCTAGTGCAAAAAATCAAATAGGATTAGAAAGAAAAATCTACACTAAATTCAATGCATCTATTGCAAGCAATCAAATAGGATTAGAAATCAATATCTACACTAAAACCAATGGATCCCATGCAAGCAATCAAATAGGAGTAGAAATCAACATTTACACTCGAACGAATGCATCTAGTGCAAGGTATTAAATTGGAATAGAAATCGACATCTACATTCAAATCAATGTGTCTGGTGCAAGTGATCAAATATGATTAGAAATCAATATTTATACTGAAACCAATGCATCTAGTGCAAGAAATCAAATAGGATTAAAAATCAACATCTAACTAAAATAAATGCATCTAGTGTAAGGTATTAAATAGGATTAAAAATCAGCATCTACATTGAAATCAATGCATCTAGTGAAAGTGATCAATCTGGATTAGAAATAAACTACTACACTCAAATCAATACATATATTTTAGTGAAAAACCAAAATATTCATGACTTTCTAGATATAACTTCTATGTCTATATGTGTATTTGTGTCCACCTTCAATTCTGTGTCTATCTCCCTCCCTCTCTCCTTCTCTCTCTCTCACTACCTCTCCCTACATTTCTCTATCTTTATCTTCTTCCCTCTCCCCCCTTCCATCCATATCTATACCTCCCTCCATCCCTCCTTATTTGTTTCTCTATCCCATCTGTTGAAACACGTGGCATGATCTCTCTCTCTCTCTCTCTTAGCCCCCAAACATACACACTATCTCTCCATATCTATCTATATATATCTCTCTCTCTCCCCCTCCCTCCCTAATTCTATCCCTCTCTCTCTCACCCTATTCCTCTGCCACTCTCTCTCCCGCCCTCCCTCTTCCTCTCTCTCTCTTTGTCTCTCTTCCTCTTCTCTCTCCATATATATCTCTCTTCCTCCCTCCCTATCTTTTCCTCTCTCTTATTCCCTCTCTCCCCCCTCCATCTATATCTCTATCTCCCATTGTCTCCTCTTCTCACCCCAAAAACATACACACTCTCTCTCCATATCTATATTTCTCTCTCTCCCTCCCTCTTCCTCTTCCTCTCTCTCTCTTCCTCTTCTCTCTCTCTTCCCCTTATCCCTTGTCACTCCCTCTCCCTCTCCACCTTTCTCTCTCTATATTTCTTCCCCTTCCAACTCCATCTATCTTCCTCTCTCTCTCTCTCTCTCTCACATTCTCACCCGCCTCTGTCCATCTCTCGCTCCCATCACACACCAATGATAGAATATAATGTTCAGATGTTTCCACAATTTAGATTGAGAGATACATGGTATTAATAACAATTTGTTCCATGGTATTAATAATAATTTTTTCCATGGTATTTTTCCCATAGGCTTCACCTAAATGAAACAAAATATAAGTATATCTCCCAATATTATTTTATATAAGTATATCTCTCAATCGTATATGTTTTCCAGAATCAATATTTTTTTAAATTTACCTTTCCATTACAGATATATTGAGCCAACATTAAAAAAGTTTACAAACTTTCTTACATTACATCTACACATTAATATGAATATTAGATAATAATATTAATTTGGCCCACGGTATTTGTCCCATAGGCTTCACCTAAATATAACATCCTTTTTGAGTGTCCTTAAATATAAAGATGATTATGGAGTAAATATAAAATATGGTATTTGACCCATGGTATTTAGCCCATGGTATTAATAATAATTTGTTCCATGGTATTAATAATAATTTGTTCCATTGTATTTGGCCCATAGGCTTCACCTAAATAAAACTTTTTTTTTGAGTTTTCTTAAATATATAAGGAGGTTTATGGAGTAAATATAAAAATGGGTTTTATTTATTTACCATACCTCTGGAACAAGTATAAAAAAGGGTTTACTTATTTACCATACCTGCGGTTTATTTATATTTTTATTTATTTACCATACCTTTTTGAGTGTTCATAAATATAACTTTGCGTTAAAAGGTAATGATAATTATTACAAATATATTGATTACCGGTAAGCCGACATTAAAAAATGTTTACACACTTTCTTACATTACATTTACACATGTACCCTATATATTACGCTGACATTACAAAAGTTTACAAACATTTTTACATTGCATCTACACATCTACCCTATAATAGGTTGTAGAGCGCCTCTCGGCACAATGAGTGATTAGTGTGCCCCCATAATAATTGACAAGTGGATTTCCTCCCATGGGAGGAAACATAGGGACTTAAATCTACCAGGGAAAAATCATTTTGGCATATAAAACTAAAATTTGTTATTAAACTTTTCGGTGTGATTATGATTTATTATTGCTTAAAATGAATTTTTAAATGCACAAATTAATTTAATACCATAAATAATTGATGGGGCACTCAAATTTTATAGATTAAATGACTCAAAATTACAATTCCAAAAAATATCTACTCCATTTATGAAACAAATGACAATAAAAGCTTCCTAGAAATGGGCCAAAACATATATTAGAGTACACCCTTAATATTTTTGGGCTATTCATTCTAATTTTCATATTTCAAGATGATGATGGAGGAGTTATTTAGGAATTAGATATCTTATGCAACCAACTCACAAAATAGAATAAACGATAGATCAACAACTTAAAATTTATCCTCTTCTAGGTGGAAGCCTCCTTTACATTAAATAAATGAACAATTTTGGATGATTAAAGTGATAAAACATCATTTCTATATATAGGAGTATAATGGGTCACAATATAATGAAATCCGACAAAATAATAATAATGTAAGGTAACACCATTAACAATAGTGGCCTTATATGGGGCACAATAATAATAATATGGGGATTACATGGGCACAAAAAGACAATAAGGGAGATACACTAACAATAAAAATAACGGGCTACACTAGTATTATAGCGACCTAAAATTCCTCTCTCCTTCAAAAGAGCGTTGTCCTAAACCCTTGAGTAGTTTTGGATGCTTCTCTATAAAATTCTTATCCTCTCATGTCTAATATTGAATGGCCATGTTCTTCCACATGATGAGATACTTTGAGATTGATCGATTTCGTAGATGTAGAGTTATTGTTTTCGTGACTTATGATATAAAATTTTATGCAACCAGCTCAAAAAATAGAATAAAATATAGATCAATGACTTAAATATTATCCTTTTCGAGGGGGAAAGCTCCTTTACATTACATAAATGAAAAATTCTTGGATGATTCAAATGGAAAAAACTCCTTTTTATATACAGGAGTCCAAGTGGTTGAAATATAATCACACCAGACATAACAATAATAATGTAAGGGCACAAAATTAACAATAGTAAGCTTCTATGGGAAACAATAATAACAATATGGGGACTACATGGGTACAAAAATAACAATATGAGGAATCCAAATTTAGCGTGATATGCTTTAGTATTTATTCTTCCTTTCCTTTATCTTTCAGGTTTTCACACCTTCACATTGGTTCAAGTTTGGGTGAACATAAACATCAAAGAGTGGCTTGAATCCAATCAAGAATGAAAGGGTGAACTTGTATTAGGAGTTATCCATGGATAGATGCGGAAATCAACATTGTGTAGTTTACAAGTAGGTAGAGATTATAAATCATATGTAGGGTGATAGTATGAGAAGAGTCTTGCATAACACTATTGAGAGATGACCATAGTGACCCTATGTTGCAGTAACTAGCACAAAATGTGGGAGAACATCCTACAATTCAAAGAACAAGAATAGACAAGACACAAGGTAGACATGGTGGTCCAAATTTGGTATTTGAGAAAAATAGGGAAGGGCATGAAAACTCATATGTAGTCCTGGGAAGTGAAGTAAATGGAAAGGTAAGGGTTGGTTATATTAAAGGAAACAAATATTGATAGTATATAGAAGTTTCTAAGCATGAAAATTGAGAGAAATGGATACTAGGTCTCTCCTCAAGAAAAATGACAAAATGTACCTAGTGAAGCGAAATATAGAACTATTATGGTCGAAATAGTGGAAGGTATTCATCTGAAAATATTAATTGACTGATATTATTAATTAAATTTATATATTCCATGATGGAGGTGTGCATAGGATTCCAGAGGGGGCTAGCAGGAATGTGTTAGCACCAAAATTTGTAACTAACTTTGTACCTTTCCTAAAGGTCCATAGGTTATGATTATCAATTTATTGTACAAGGGGTTGGGTAATGGCTTATGAATTTTTTTTGTGTAAATGTATCATAAGCTTAGGAAAATTTCTAAAAATTATTTAACCTAATCCTTAGCGTTTCCTAATTTTTTGCATCAAAATCAACTTATCGAAAGTCTACAGGTGGTGCTAGGAAAATATTTTGCAGCGCCCATAGAAAGTTTAAAAATATGAGTTTCTAAACATATTTTCAAGTGCCAAAACCATTTTTTAAGAATATTGACCCTTATTAAACCTTCATATGACATTTGGAAGATATTTCAATCCTAAGAAAGGGATTTTAAATTACACCCTAAAACAATTGTTTTCTCTAAAATGGGAGTTTCCAATATTTTTCTTGTTTTAATCGCTATGTTCAAACACATATTTTAAATAGATGGTGATGAATTTGAAAAAAAAAAAGGTTTTATTGGGAATGAGAAGATTTAAAAAAATCTCCTTCACTTATGCAACATGTGTTGTGGTTTGGAATTACATAGGAATATTTGAGGCCTGTGTTTCCAGATTTTGTAATTATGGTACATTCCTATTTTAGGCACTATTTTCAAATGTCATTTCTGAACATATGGAAATGACATTGTAAAAACAAAAAGAGGATTTTATTGGTAAAATAATAATTTAAAATATGAATTTTTAGTTTTTATCTAGCTAGCATGGTTTGAAGGTTATGAGGGAATATTTGCAACCTATTTTTCAACATTTAAATATTTTATTATTTCCTATTTTATTCATCTACTTTGGACATGGTTTTCGAGAATATTAAAATGTGTTTTCCAAATTTGAAAGAGGTATTTGTAGGGAATTATCTTATTTTAAAAAAACATTTAGTTTCTACAAATATATCACAGTTTGGGAATTTGAAAGCCTCTTTGAAGCCTATTTTTCAAAAATTTACGAGTTTTTTCAAAATTTTGTTTCCTATAAAAATTCTAAGTCAACAATTGAAGCCCACATCATCAAATTCAATTTGAGGATCAAACTAAAGATGGTTGAAGAGGATTTTAAGATCCATTTATTTTGGATCTTGATGGTTATTGTAATTAATACCTTCCCAAAAATTGTGCATCTCAAATTTTGTATGTTTCTACATAATGTATGAAAATGAAGGTCCTAGGGTTGGAATTTGAAACAAGGTATCCTTTTGTTGTGTGTGTGATCAAATTATTCATCTTTTCAAGTGCTAAGATGACTAGAATATTATGAGCAATGAAACGTATATTTTTGTGATGGTGTACTCAATCTATTCTCTTTTTTGATAGTTTCCTTTCTATGTGATCTTAGTTTATATTTTTTCTTTTGATGTTTAAATGAGATTATGTGACATAATTTATTAGTTTAATTATGTGGTTCCTATGGCTTAGACATCTTCACTTTTTCTTTAAAATCTCGCAGGATTCATGTTTCATTCCATGCTATAGTGGATTGTTATATCCTTCTACTGCCATTCAAGTTATGTTTGATACGTATATATTTTTCCATATTCCTTTCCTCTGTCCCTCTTGATTCATACAATCAATATCTTGGTAAATACATCTAAAAACCTGATTTGTTGACCCCATTACCTAATGGATTAATTTATTCATCCCAACTAAACCCTATTTTTAGCACAATCCTACTGAAGATCTAGCCACTGTTTAAAGGCATAACTGGTTTTTAACCTTAGTGATTAGGTCGTCAGAGAGAGCCCTTTCTAGATTCAAATGGATAGCCTTCAATCTGAAAGACTAGTTTGAAAATATTACCTTAAGAATATTTTTGTTACAGTCAAGAAAATTTATGTGTGATGATGTCTTTGCGACCATACTGAGAATATTGTTGAGACCTATTTTTTTATGGTGAGCAGAATTTAGACACAGGAGAGAGGTTTTACACCATTCACATGGAGACTCCATTGTCAGGGATATACAAAATCTAAATTTTCACTGGGGGCTCCATTGTTAGCGAGCTCCAAAATTCAAAGTGTTACTAGTGACTCCACAATATAAGGATGTCTTTCATGGAGGCTTAAATATCTATAAAGTATGTTCCTATGAATTGGTCACATGGTGCCTAGTTTTCCAAACCATTTTCTCTCCATAGATTGATAAACATATGTTCTAAACATCAATGATTAGGAAGGAGATGATGCATTTTTACATCTAATTAAGTTGCATAGACATATACATAAGCTTGGTATTAAGTCTCAAGAGGATTGTTTAATGAAGGTGTTTCTGGATACCTTAGAAGAGAAAGATAGATCATCAAAAGATAGGGTACAACTGGGTAGTTTATACTCTCTTAAATATTTTCACACAACATTATTTCAGTATTATGAGGAATCTCATCCTTCTTTGTCACTGTTTCAAAACTATTGTGAATGTTTCGAAGATTTTATTTAGTACTTAGAAGATACTTGTGGTGATGAGGTGCATAAAGATGAGTAAATTAGATAATCCCTTTCTGAATATTCATCTAGATAGAAAATAGTAGAGGGTAGCCATGACATCCAAGAAAATTCTCAAAATTCTTTGTATTGCCCCTTTATTGTAGATGAGAAAGAGAAGAACCATAGTATTCATTTTCCTTCCATAGATATTGAGGAAGTCTGATCAATTTAGAAAATTTTAAACGATGAAGACAAGGATCAAAATTGTCAAGAACGTATACTTCAAGAAGAAGCTTGTGAAAAACATAATTTTGAAAGTGTGAAAACTTTATGTAGTGAAATATTTCAGGATGAAAATTACCCACATGTGGAAGGAAATGATATGCATGAATTTTTTTTTTATTTATTATTTCCAAAATCAAAATGATATTGTTCTTGTTGAAGCACCTGAAAAGTCATTTTTTAGAAATATGTGAGGCACATGAGGAATAAATTATACAATTAGTGGTTTCTTCATTTGATTTTGTGCATGAGCATTTAAAAAATTTTCTTCTGAATGATGTGAATGGAGACAAAATCAAGAAAACTGATATTATTGCATCTAAAAATAAGCATGATGTTTCTAGTAAAGTCATTAAACAAAAAAATTAAACAAAAATATTAAAGGATGAAGTTTTCGTTTTCACTTTCACTCATCAACAACAGAATATCCTCCATGATTTTGAAGATCCTTTGGAAAATCTATTGGAATCATCAGCAAAAATGGACTTTTTTTTGTTTATCTATTATGCATATTAGGTTCACCTAGAGTTTGATTTGGCAATTTTTAAAATCTTTTTTTTTTTTCAAGCATGTGAAACTAAAAAAAAATGGAATATTGATTTGCTTGATTGGCTACACTGGAAATATATAATTACTTTATTCAGTAGTTGGTATCAATAAGATAGAATAAGAATTAGTTTGCAATAATGTCGTTGGGAAAAGTATTTATTTTAGTTTTTTTTTAGTTTCAACTTTAGTTTTAACATTTAGTTTTGAGTTTGTCGAGTGCAATTGTGATTTTAAGTGTGTATAGTGGTTTCAGTTTCAGAGTAGGAATCAGATTGCAAGTTTTTGGAAAGGGTTAGGAGCCTTCCAATGGATCACATGGTCATCATTTCCTTCACTACCTGATGTGGAGACAATATTCCATTGGATCTGGCTATTAGCACCAAATGTTTTACCTTTCCTAAAGGTCCGAAGTTTATGATTATCAATTCATTGTGTAAGGGGTTATGTAATGGCCTACAAAACCTTTTTGTGGAAATGTAACATAATCTTAGGAAAATTTTTTAAATAATTATTTAAGCTAATCATAAGTGTTACCTAAATTTTCCCAAGATGCAGGTGACAACATAAGGACGCATGAGAATTGCATCTCCCATGCCCACGAGGACAAATATTTGCACCGCAGGTCCTCACCCGATGTGGAACCTGACACTAGCAATCATATTCCTGAGATGAACATGATAAGGCATAATGAAGCCACACTTGGACAACATCACCCCCTCTAGCGTACCTCTTTGCAACAATCATTCTAAATCACTACTTGGATTGACACGGCGATCAACCACAACTCTTCACTCAAGCCCACTCATGAAAATAATTATGACATGAATCTACGTGTGAGGCACAGACATGTTCTACCCCTTCGCATTTGTCAGAGGCCTTTTAAAAGGAAGGCCCCTCAGCACAAAGAGACACATAGTAATTTCCTTCAAGATTATTTGTTGTTACAGTTCTCGCCCTCCTGCATGCCCAATCTATTGCGTAGCCCTCCCCTGAGAGTTGCGCTATGTAGAAATTCTTGGGTTACCATTCCCCCTGCCTGTGCAGCTTACGCAAGCTCCATCTGTCCCTCCAATCTCAAAAATCTAGGTGCACCCATTATCCTTCACCCGTTGACGTGCTTTCCCCTCCAACTCTCTTCCCCGTACTCTGGTGCTCCTTGTTGGGGCCCTTGTTTTGGAAATCAGCAGATTTTCAGTGGTGGCGAGCACGTGGTGGAATGCAACCCCAGTAGGCAGGAAGGTGTCAGGGTTGCGGAGGAGCAGGGGACAGGTGTTGCAGCGGTTGCGGGAGCAAGCATAGACAGTGGAAGGGCGCAGAAGGAAACAAGCAGTGAACTCTAGGTGAACAGAAAGAAATGAAAGACAACCAAGCAAGAAATGGTGAAGAACTATCAGTCGCGTGGGTGGGAGAACAAATAGGCAACTAGCCAACGGAGGAAGAAGTTGGCACAGACGGGAATAGGCAACGGGGAGCCACAGGAGAGCTCTATCGGGTTGCACTATTCTCCTCTCTTCTGGATTACTGTAGCTTCTCTCTGTCCCTAGGGACGTGTTGTATTTTGTTATGTACTATGCTCTTATGTATCAGAGCCTTGTAATAATTTTCCTCTCACGGCTGATGATTAATATATCCAAGATGGTTGTTCTGCTATGTGATTCTGAGTATGAATGAGTGATGCTGTTAGCTATGATTAAATTTTTTTTTATCATTGGTTTAATTGTTTCCTTGACGAGTGTGTGTTACAAAATATTATGTCATGACTGTTTAATTCCTTAGTTTAGCATTGTTCACCTGTTTGGACATTGGGGGGATGATACCGACCTACTACCAATCACAGTAGGGTCATGGCACGCCTCGGGTGAAACTCTATACCCTTTGGAGCAGAGCGTAAATGCCAGCGTGAATCTAGACTATGGCAGAAAACCTTGTTGGCCCTCAGCTTTGAACCTATGTCTTCTCTGCGAGACCTGTTTTCCCGCCAAGAAATGGTTCTGTTGCCGGGACCTGAAAATATATTTGGAAGCTATATCATGGTATCTCATATCTTTGAAAGAGAAATATGAAGCTTGTGGGATAACCGCCTAGATCATTTCATAGCCCAGCAAGCTGAGCTGAGGCAACAGAAGGAAAATATGATTAAAGACCTGGTCCTATTCTCCGACACTGCTAGTGATACCTACGAAATATTCTGGGTAAAGTTCCCATAAGAACTCTACAACTGGTTGCAGAGGTTTCAGACCAAGACCATCAAGTGGAAGTCGTGCAAGATCAATTGCAAGTGGGCGCACGAGGATCTAGTGACGCTTCATCGGTCAGACACTGATTTAACCTGAGCTGTATATTTTTGGGTGGAATCTACTTTGGGAGGATACATAGTAGAGTTATCGGCTGAGTGCTACCAGTATTTCTCAAAGGAAGAAATCACTTTTAGATCTGCATTAAGAGGAAAACTACTGAAGGAGATTCCCTTGTGGATCAAGGCATTAATGGTAGATGAAGGACTGATGGGATTCCAGAAAGAAGGGATGGAACCGTAAAATCCTAGTGCCAGGGGAAGGGACTAAGGAAGAGATGTTACTAGAACCATGAGAAAGTGGAGTAGGAGTATGGATGTCGAGACTGCCAACAGGCTCAGGGAGCACCAAGCACATCGGAGGGTGCAGATTGTAGAAAGGTGGCAAGAGAGGGTGATGAGGGAGTTAAATAAACAAGGAATTAGTCAGAAGGGAAAAGAAGAGGCGCCTCAGAGGATGAAGGGAATGGAAGGTCAGGTGGGTCCCCGGGATATAGGAGGGGTCATGAAAGAAGTGTGGCAGGTGTATAGGAGTCCATCCCAGGTGGAGCAAGGAAGGAATTTTGACCAGGAAGGTACAAATGCGTGCCCAGAGGAGGTATCCAATGTGGAGATGCATGTTGCAATGGAGCAACTCTTTCAAGAAAGGCCGACATCCATATCTCAAGGTATTCCTAATCCCCATAGTTCTAGTAGTTCTAATCCCGACCTTCCCCTAGTGCTCTACAAGCCTACAAGTGAATTTTTTGTCAAGTTACGTGAATTAAGTAGATTGCACCACATTCAGTCTCCAACTGGAGCACAAGCTAGTAGTGGGATTGCTAGTGGCCCTGTCTCACAACCAAGATCCAACGGTTTCATTTTAATACCACCCAATCAAGTAAGCATGGCGGGATCACTTACGTGGTACTAAGAATTCTTTGGGAAAGGGAATGATGATGTTGAACAACATTGGTATCTCTGTGAGGCCATTTGGAGGGCACGACAGACACCAGATGTTGGAAAGTTGATAGAATTTTAGACCACACTTAGGGAGAGGGCCCTACGATGGTTTATGAAATGGTCGGAGGCCCACCTGAATCCAACGATGGCTGATGTAAAGAGGGATTTCATGAAGGAATTCAAACTTCCTCAGGCGAACCAACAAGGCCTATCAGAGATGTGGGAGATCAAGTAGAGAGAAGGAGAAACTGTTTGGGATTTTATGTAGAGATTCAAGGATGCCATTGGAAAGCTCAGCTACCCAATCGACCCTAACCATCAGAGGGATTGGTTCATTAAAGCTTTATTACCCTTGACCTGAACTCCATTGACCTAATAAAGGATCGACAAACTACAGGATGCTATGGAGCAGGCGGTGAAGATAGAAGCCATAGCGGGTTATCCGCAAGAGTTCAAAGGGGGTGCAACAGTATAACACCCCTCGATACTAGGTTTGCAACATCAAATATCCAGTCTGACAGAGAAACTTAAGGAAATTCAACCCATGTGACCACCGAGACCAAACGTGTGGTGCATGCACTGTCTCGTGGAGGGACATGTAACCACGGAATGCCCCCGGTTGCGGGGCCAAGCTGTGGGGACATCGGTGAGAGGAGCACAAGGGGCCCCACCTCTGGGAGCAGTTGTGCAAATCAACACCCAAGGGATATACCCACCACAATAGCAATATATGGGGATCCCGACACAACCAGCTCTAGCCACGAATGAATATTGTGAGGTATGAAAAAGTATGGGTCATCAACCTCGCATGTGTCTGATCCTACGAAAGTATTCCAATGTTCCAAATAATGTATACTATGAATTATATGCCTCAACCACCCACAACATAGAGCAATGTCAAGCACTGGACGCCCTGGCAGAGCAGCTGGACCAACTGTCATATAGAGTAAATGAAGCACCCCAAGGAAGAGGAAGAGGCATGCGAGGGGGCGAAACAGGAGGTAGAGGTCTGGTAAGATGTTATAACTGCTACCAGGAAGGACATGTGGCTAGAGAGTGTCCACTCCCTAGGAGACCCTGATGCTCACAGTGCCGGGTTAACTCACACATAACAGAAGATTGCCAAGAGCTCATCAAAAGATGGGAGGAAAGAGCTAGACAGAGGGGGGAAAATCTAGTAAATGTAGAACCTAGGATAATGGGAACTCAAATAATGCAAAATGTGGCCATAGTGACACGAGGCAGAAAAAGAATGGGGGAGGATGCATACACTATGAACCCCATTAAAGTAGTCCGACTAGCATCCCCAAAGCTCTTGTTCAAACCCAAACAACAGAATCAATTTTTCCAGGAAGCAGCAGAAAATTTTTCCCATTTGGGGGGAAACAAAGGAATCAAATTACAGAAAATTGAGGAATACAAGGAGACACAAAATACTAATGAAGCCTTAATCTAGGAATGGTTCCATTTGTTCCTGAAGATTGTTAACAATGCACCAATGCTGGAACGGTTGAAGAAAAACTTGGAAGGCGTGCTAAAATAGAACATAGGAGCAAAAGAAACACTGGAAACGGACCAGAAATATGTTCAGAGAATAAAGAGAAACAAACAAAGGATGCGAAAGGAATTCTGAGTAAATACGCAAGTGGCGGGGTTCCAGATTAAGGACACCATGCTTTATTTGGGATCTGATGTCATCATCTTACCAAGGAAAACTTGGGAAGTGCTCAGGAGGCCAAGATTGACATACTCTCCGATCCAGCTTCGGATGGAAAACCAGTATTGCATTATTCCCATCGGCCGACTAGAGAATTTTGAGGTTGACATTGCTGGGGTAAAAAAATTTATGGACTTCAAAGTCATTGACATAATGGGGGACAAGGATCTGTACCCAGCATTGTTGGGGATCGATTGGGCTTTTGGAAATTATGCAGTAATTGAACTAAAGAAAGAATTGATGATCTTCGAGGATGGGGAAATAGGAGTCAATCAACTGCTCGACCCCTGCCAGGGACCGAGGTATACCGAGACTGCAGATAAACGACAAGATGCTCAGGTCTTGGACCATCTCTAGCAGATGACCGCCAGAAGAGGGGAAGACTACATTAACCCGACGGCAAAAGGCTTGGTAAGTTGCAGAAGTATTCAAAGCTCAGAACTAGGAACAGAACTGGCATGGGATGATTGACAGTAAGGAGGCTACGAAACAAACATGAGGACGTGTGCCAATGTTGCAAGAGTCAATTGGATTGGAGCTGAACTTCAAGGATACCGAATATTGTCAGATATGAATGTTGTAGTGTTTTCATAGCCAAAGTAGAAACCATGATTCCAGAAGGCTAGCGAGTACCCTTGATGGACGTGGCATTACAATCCATATTGGAAAGATGGTGGAGTAACCATCGCGATTCACTGACGTGATGGGATGAGGCGGTGACAGCAATGAAAGCCATATTTCAAGAGGAAAAGGAGCCCAGAGGGAAGGGCCGGTACTAAGGGGACACAAGTCCTAGAAACCATCTGAAGGAATGTGAAGCACAATGGAGAGTTGATGGATACCATGAGGAACTGTGGGTCCATAAGTTTATCCGCTCCTTGGGTGTAATCCTAAAGGGATGGTACTTAATGGAAGAAACGAGAACAGGGACCCACGATTGGCAGGAAGTTGTAGAGAAATTCATAAAGATTTTCACCTTTGAAGGACAAACATAGTAGATTACACAAGCTTTACAAGCTATCAAGCATGTACTATTCTTCCCTGATAGTCTACAGACGGACGAGAAGGCACTTTGGTACCAAGGTATCCAACAAAAGGTGACATGTCAGAAGAGTAATAGTGAGATGGACGATGACAATCTGGAGGATCTCAGACACCTGTATTTCGAAGAAATAGAGGGGGAGAGGGACGTTAAAGAAGAACCAACTACAGAAGGTATAGACCTCCTGCCACTCAGAACAAAAAAGATAAACATTGGGACAGATGACAAACCCAAGCTGGCGACCATTGGAGAATATTGGGATGAGCAGATAACAAAGGAAATATTTAGTCTACTTGAGCAGTATGAAGACTTGTTTCCATCATCAGTGGCAGATCTCAAAGGCATAAAAGGAGATATGGGGGAAATGAGAATAATATTAAAGCCTGATGCTAGGCCTGTCAAACATAGACCACATCGGCTAAACCCAGTGGTGAAGGAAAATGTGAAAGCAGAGATCAACAAAATGGTGAAACTTGGGCTAATATTCCCCATAGAAGAGGAAGAATGGGTAAGTCCCATTGTTATACAAAGAAAAAAGGAGAAATCAAAGATACGAGTCTATGTGGATTACAGAAGCCTGAACAATGCCTGTATCCATGATCCGTTCCCTACCCTATTTAGTGATGAAGTGCTCGACAACGTTGCAGGGAATGAGGCATACTCATTCACGGATGGCTTTTCAAGTTACCATCAGGTGAGAATAGCAGAAGAAGACATGAAAAAGAAAACCTTCACTACCGAATGGGGCTCCTTTGCATACAACGTGATGCCATTCAGATTGAAGAATGCACCTGCAGTTTTCTCTCGCATTGAGATATAGGCGTTCCAATAATGCATCCACAAGTTCCTAGAAGTCTATATGGATGACTGGAATGTGTATAGCCTACTAAAATATCATTTGAGATTGCTAAGAGTAATGTTTGATAGGTGTAGGAAACCAAAAATCTCGTTGAATTTGAAGAAATGTATATTTTCCATACCATTCGGAACACTGTTGGGGCATGCGGTATGTAATCAAGGTGTCTATGTAGATCTGGCCAAAGTCGCAGTGATTGTCAATATGGAGGCTCCAGAGACCGTCAAACAGCTACGGTCACTTCTGGGACACTTAGGCTACTACCGATATTTCATCCGCAATTACGCCAAAATAAAAGCACCCTTGGAAAAACTGCTAAAAAAATCAGAGCAATTTCAGTGGACGGACAACTACAGGGAGGCACTAGATGTGCTGAAAGAAAAATTGGAGAGTGCACCGATACTAGTCCACCCAAACTGGGACAAACAATTCCATGTACACATTGATGTGTCTGGCATTGTGCTTGGTGCAGTTCTAGCTCAACTGGGGGACACTTCAGTCGATCATAAGGTATATTTTTCTAGTCGCAAGTTGTCGATAGCAGAGTGCAACTACACGACAAAAGAGTAAGAAGCACTGGCATTGGTGTACTCTCTCTAGAAATTCTACCACTACCTATTGGGAAGTAAGTTAAAATTCTTCACGGATCATTCCGCATTAAAATATCTGGTAAACAAACCAGTCTTAGAAGGGAGAATCTGTCGATGGCTCCTACTTTTCGAAGAATTCATATTTGAAGTAATTGTAAAGCCTGGAAGGCTCAATGTAGGGCCTAATCACTTACCTCAACTAGAGAATGGCGAAAGTGGAGGTTTTCTAGATGATCAACTATCGGATGCTGATATTTTTAGAGTAGAAGCCATCCCAGACTACCTAAATGAAATAGAAACCTACCTTACCAAGGGACAGTGTCCACACGAGTACACTACAACACAAAAGAAACATTTGGTAGTTCGAGCTGCAGAATATCAGCTGATCGTAGGGCAGCTATACAAGATGGGGCTGGATCAAGTTCTTTGGAGATGTGTTCTGGAACATGAACGAGAAGCTATACTACGGGAAAGCCACAGTGGTGTTGTGGGAGGGCACGTGGGAGCTAAAAAAATAGCGCGCAAAGTATTACAAGCAGGTATTTAGTGGCCAACAGTGCACAAGGACATTAAAGCGCATGTTCAGAAATGTGACATCTGTCATCGGACTGGATGACCCTCCCATAGGGATGAGCTACTGCTTCATCCCGTAAGGACACTCCAACTGTTCGAGAAATGGGCAGTCGATTTTTTGGGGCCTATTACGCGACTAGAAAGATATTCAAAGGCAAGGTACATCATAATGGCAACTGACTATTTGACCCACTGGGCAGAAGTTGTGCTAGTAAGGAACTGTACTGCAGATACTGCTTCTAGATTCATCTTTGAAAACATAATGAGCCGATTTGGGTGTCCAAGAAGCCTAACCAGCGACCAGGGTAGACATTTAATTAATGAGACAATTAAGTCTCTCCTGCAGCAGTTCCTGATACAACACCATAAGAGTAGCCCTTATCATCCACAGGAAAATGGCACAGTGGAAGCATTTAACAAGATCCTGGAAAAAGGCTTGACAAAGATATGCAATGCGGAGCGCGATGACTAGGACGAACAGATACCAGCAACCCTGTGGGCATATCGCAAAATGGTAAAGTGACTGCATAATTAGACACCATTCTAGCTAGTCTATGGAAGAGAAGCAGTCGTCCTAGCAGAATTCATGGTACCAAGCCTTCTGATCGCCACCTTGCTACAACTATCTGAAGGGGAATGTTTAAAGGAGCGATTACACGAGCTACAGGAACTTGAGGAAGGACGGTTTCTTGTGGAATTTCACCAGACAGTCGAAAAGGAGAGGCAGAAATCTTGGCATGATTGACACATCAAACAAAAGACTTCCCAAGTTCGAGGCAAGGTCCTAAGCTACGACAGAAAGTTCTAGAAGTTCCCAGGGAAGTCGCAGATGCATTGGCTGGGACCATTTTATGTCATAGATATCAAACCGACAGAAGCAGTTCGCTTGGAAAAGTTAGAAAAATAGGTTCTACAAGGATGGGTTAATGGTGCACGCCCGAAACCCTACCAGGAGTAAGTTGTTCATTTCAATTTCAATAACTCTCACACCCAAGAAGAGTATGTAGGGTAGATTAGGGTCAATAAGTCTCTCACACCCGAGATGACATAGATAGGTTTACTATAATTTTTAGTTGTGGAGACTGCAACGCAACCATTAGTGGTCAGGGAGGGTAGCGTCCAGCGTGTCTTCCACATCAGGAAGAAAATCATGCCGAACATCAATCCACTATCATTTAACATAGTACTAGTTTCAGTCTGTAGGATCACCAGGATTTAGAAATAATGGCCATAATTAGCATTATCCATATCGTAATAAATTTTCCATAATTAGACATCACCACCAGTCATCACGTCTACCCAAATACCAAAACCATAGTCAGAAGCGTTAGAATGCACCTCAGCAGCTAATGGATCACATGATCGTAGCCATGGGAGAAGCCAAGGAAACATTAATTAGTTATGGTGTCTCATCAACCTCACGCGTGTTGGTTACTGACATAACCTGCATGCAGAAAAGAGTCCTACCTGATTTTAGAGGTATCCAATAGTCCTTGACAATGAATTTGAGGAACTTGCCCATATTTGGGACAACAGGCACTGCAATGCAGTGCACCAAATTCATATTGAGTATAATTCATAACGGCTCTTTATGGCTAGGGAAGGAGATCCCGATTCACGTCGAAGACATTCATAGGTTGACAGGGCTCTCGCACGAAGGAAGGAATGTCTCTTCAGTGTTATAGACCATATCCAAATAGGCAAAGAAGTCAGGGGATACAGACTACTATGCTAAGTATGGCACCTGAACGGGAGGAAAGGGGGAAAATTTGAGTTAATCAACAAGCCAAAGATCAGATTTGCATGCTACCTCATTGCCAGCAAGACAATGAGGCATTACACCAAGGGGGAGTGTACCTTAGACACAATTTCGGTTGCAGAGCACTGCGTCCAGGGGACCAAGCTGAACTTGTGCTCCTAACTGCTGAAGGAGTTTTTCGAGGCATGTGAAGACAAATATAAGAGGGAAATGAGATTTATCTACGGGTACTTGATAGTAGCACTGGCCATGTGGAAGTGGACTTTCCCCCTCATCAGGATACCAGTGGAGATAGTGGAAGATCAGCCACTGGCAATGAAGTTTACCCCATGGAAGGTGTCTAGAGACCCCAACACCAGGGAAGTGAATGCAGAGGCATTCAGAAGTTGGTATGGCCTAATGGTTGACGTTGTAATGAGCCAACAGAGGATCCCTAGAAACCTGCTAGACGGGTATAGTGAGAAAGTCTGGTTTGGGGTCACGCATAAGCACACGTTCCTCAGACCCACTTGTGTACCAGAGGAAATGTTCCAAATGTGGCCACTGAAATTCCAAATTGATGAAGCAACTTTTCATATAGAAGTTTGTTCGTGGCCGAGGGTTTCTATGGAAGTCAGAGACAAGGTGTACACGTACATCTTTGACGGGATGCTACCAGACCAATTTCCAGGAGAAATGGCAGAGGAGGCAGCAAATAGGGTGTCAAACCTACAGCTCCTCCCGATCATCCAGCAACTGAACACAAAGATACAGATCTTTAATGAAGTAGTTTAGGTGATATCAAGTAGTGACACTCCATTTCCAGTTTTTTCAGAATTCCAAGTCTCTCAGTCGACCCCGCTTCCAAGCACGATCTCCATCTCCACACCCATTCCAAATGTATTTTTCAGTTCACCAACCCCAGCAACCACACTGCTGGAAGGAAAGAGTAGGTCTGCGAAACCCATAGCGGCACCCAAGGAAAAGATGGCTAAAGTTGTAGAATCAAGTCCAGTGGTTGACCTCACAGGAGAGGATCCACCCTGGAAAATGAGCACAAGGGTACTAATCCAAGAAGAGCCAGTGGTTGAGACAGGGGAAGTAAGCAAGTTGCCACCCAACCCCATTAAACTCTTTGATTTCCTTAACATCCGTATATGACCACCTCGTACATATCCACTACAACCTACCACCTCATCCGTCTCCCACGAACCCTACAGCTCTGCACCATCCATCTCATCCACCACCGTGTCTGATCTAGTTATTATGAGAATGCTCAATGGGGACCACGGAACGGAGGTTAACTCCAGTACAGAAGTGGTACCCCGAGCCAACCCCACCGTGGTCCCGTAGACTAATTTTACCAACCTCATCACTCAAATGGAACAGATAGTTGAAGACACAACTGGGCCACTCCCTGAGCCTACTTCGCTCCAACTGCCCAACCAAGCAGATCAAGAGGAGTAATCGGACCTAAACATGGAAGACTCTGCACCCCAACAAACTCCACCATAGTCACCTCAAGACCAGTCAGCAAGATTGGTTGCTAGTGGGCAACCACTTCAGGAGCGGCGGCCAGATCAGGGTACCTCCAGTGCCGAGAGCATGGAGATGTGGGGGACAGCTCAGTTGTACCATTTCATCCAGAGAGAAGCACAGCAGGCCGAGAAGATCCACTAAGAACTATAGTAGAAATGCGAGCAACAGTAGCAGTAGATAATCACGCTTACTGAACAGCGTGAGCAGATGACAATGGAAAAGGGACAGCTATAGGAATAGTTGGAAATAGTGGCCAGGGTTTTCAGGGAAGTATGGCCTGCAGTGACGGACCACTACAGTTAAATACCAGCCGACGTGCAAGAAATGGCGGTAGTAGAGCAGGCGATCCACCTCAGGGTGGCATATTCCAACCTCCACCAGGAAAATATGGAACTCAAGGTGGCATTGGCAGCACGACCTGCACTGCCTGACCCAGCAGTTGTGTACACAGCACGAATATCAGAGAAGTAGGGCCAAGTAACAAAGATGCACGGAAGGGTGCAGAAGGAAACAAGCAGTGAATTCTCGGTGAACAGAAAGAAATTAAAGACAGCTGAGCAAGAAAGGGGGAAGAACTGTTAGTCATGTGGGCGGGATAACAAATAGGAAACTAGCCAACATAGGAAGAAGTTGGCACAGATGAGAATAGGAAATGGGGAGCCACAAGAGAGCTCTATCGGGTTGCACTGTTCTGCTCTCTTCTGGATTACTGTAGCTTGTCTCTGTCCCTAAGGATGTGTTGTATTGTGTTCTGTTCTATGCTCTTATGTAGCAGAGCCTTGTAATAGTTTTCCTCTGACGGCTGACGATTAATATATCCAAGATGCTTGTTCTGATATGTGATTCTAAGTATGAATGAGTGCTGCTATTAGCTGTGTTTAAAATTTTATTTATCGTTGGTTTAACTATTTCCCTGAAGAGTGTGTGTTACGGAATATTATTTCATGACTATTTAATTCCTTAATTTAGCATTGTTTCACCTGTTTGGACATTGGGGGGATGATACCTACCTACTCCCAATCACAGTAGGGTCACGGTACACCTCAGGTGAGACTCTCTGCCCTTCGGAGCAAAGTGTAAATGCCGGCGTGAATCTAGACTATGGCAGAAAACATTGTTGGCCCTCAGCCCTGAACCCGGGTCTTCTCTGCGAGACCTATTTTCTTACCAACATTTCTCCTCTTCTTTGCACTTCCCTCCATGATGTGTATTTCCTTAGCTTTTTCACTCCTCTGCTTCAGCTGACCATGCCATCTAGGATGCACCAAAGAACCATTCGTGGAGGTGAGAGAGGTGCGCTCCTCGGTTGCTACCATCGAGGGCCTGATAATTGCCTACATTCTATTGAAGACTCATCCTCATCTAGTCATGTTAGAGAGAGATTCGAACCTGATAAGGAGGAGTGAGGCCCCCTTGAAATTTTCGTAGATAGGTAAAAGTGGACCATAGATGTCCACCATTGTGCACTAGGCACACCGCTTGCGTCGCAAGACCGATTCTCTTCTGGCTTAGGAAGATGAGGGGAATGAAAAAGATGTTTGGACTATGGAATTTGAAGGTACCTGGATGCTCAACCCTAACGCTGAATACCTGGTTTCTCCCATCCTCTTCACACTGGTTTCCAAGCCTTCGTGTCTACCTATTGATACAGAGGAAGCTGCTGTGGAGGCATTTGTTTGCCACATAGTGGCGGAAGATCCAGACATCTATGATGAAGCCGAAGACTAAGTACTATGAAAAGTATCATTTCTTCCTTTTTTTTTCATGCTTGCTATCACCAAGGAATTTATAGTTACACCAGTGCTTCAACACATTTTGTAATTTCCCGTTTCATGTACCTTTCAGGCTGGTTCCATCCACGGAGGCAGACCATTATCTGCACAACAAAGGTTGGGATTTGTTAAGCGCAGCTTACCAAACTAGCCTGTAGCATATGTACTATTTTTATTTTTTCATTAATATATATTAGCCTCATTTACCAAAAAAAAAAAGTGTTACCTAAATTTTTGCAGCAAAATCAACTTATCAGAAGTTTATAGATGGCGCTATGAAAATATTTTTTCAGCGCCCGCAACAAGTTTAAAAATATGAGTTTCCAAACTTCTTTTGAAATGCCCAAACAAATTTTCAAGAATATTTACCCTTATTAAACCTTGATATGACATTTGGAATATTTTTGAAGCGTAAGAGAGGGATTTTTAATTAAACCCTAAAACAACATTTTTCCCCAAAATGATAATTTCCAAGATTTTTTTGTTTTAGTCACTTTGTTCAGACATATATTTTAAACAGGTGGTGATGAGTTTAAAGAATTTTTTTTTTTTTGTTTGGAGCGAGATTATTTTTAAAAACCTCATTTAGTCTTGAAAGATGTCATGGTTTGGAAATTACAGACGAATCCTAGAGGCCTATTTTTCCATATTTTGTAATTCTCTTATTTTCCTAATTTCGTCAGTATTTTCAAATTTAGTTTCCAAACATATGGAGATGAAGTTGTGAAAGAAAAAATATGTTTTTGTTGGTAAAATATCAATTTAAAAAATTCTCTCTTAGTTCTTACTCAACTACCATGGCTTGAAGGATATGAAGGAATATTTGCATCCTTTGTTTCAAGATTCATTAGAGGAAATTTCATCCTAAAAGTGGCCTCCTAAGGAAAAGTAATAAAACAAGAGTTATGAATTTTGGAGGGAAAAGAAGAAAACTAATTTT